>JANSTT010005403.1:0-29170 GCA_026745375.1 Platyura marginata
CAGTACAAATCCAAACAACATTCTATAATACAGAACATTTCTATGTTTTGTATTGTAAAATAAATCATACAGAACAAGTCGTCAAATAAAGTACTGTACTGTATTATACAGAACGGATGGTCACCGTACTTATAGTCCATGTTATTCCATAATTCCTTAAATTATATGTAATTTACTAACTCTTTAATATGAATTTGTTCGTACATACATATGTATGTATATGTATAATACAACCATCTGCCATCCTCATTCCATTCAAAGTAGCTGTATTTTCCCAAACTAAATTTTTATACAAAACAAATACCAATTCACACTACTATAGAGGTGAAAAACCGGCTGACTCATTCTCAATGTCAAACAAAATTATCAAAAAAACACAATTCCAAGAAAAAATATTTTCCTATAGCTGTAATTTCTATATAAAAATCATTCACATTGGCTGGAAATGACGTGATTTTAACAACTAACCAATTCTATTGGTAAGAGTTAAGAGAGAATTGAGTTATCTCGTGAGTGTGAAAAACAAATCAACCAATCAGAATGCTTAAATGTTGCACAACATTTATTCAGTAAAATAAGATATTATTTTGTGCTTGTTAGTTTCACGGACATTTTGTACGAACTGTGCTATAACATTGAACGGTGTAAATGTAAAACCGTATACAATTTGCGATAGATTTTATTAAAATAATTAATTAACAACTTCAAAATCTAAACATATATTTGTGAATTAAAGGATTACCAGTGCTTCAAAGTTATTTTTGAGTGAAATTATCTCAAGACATTTACTGCGTTTTATTTGTGCGAACAAGGCACAAAGTTATTCGAGTAAGTTCTAGAAATATTAAAAAGCATCAAAATTTGTACCAAATAGATACGTATACGTATAGGATACATCTTTTTTTAGTTAAAATATATTTTTGCTAATGCGAAATTTGTACTCTTTTCTTCTTTTTTGTCTTTTATTGGGTTTTATTAACAAAAAAGAGAGTAGACGTGGCACAAAATCGTATCACATATATTTTGACATTCAATTAATAGATTAACTATACCTACTTGTATCGTCTGAAGCACTTACATACGTATCTGTTCATTTATTGGGTGCTTGGATGAGTGTACTCAAGATGAATGGCAATTGCACAAATTTGTGAAATTTTTGTTGGGCTTAAGTAAAGATGTAAATATGTATGTACACTAGGAATAAAGAGTATTCGTAAAAATGGCCTAAAGAAATAATGTTACTTAATTTCAGGAACTTAGATTTTCCTCACTCTTTAATAAAGTTAGGTATATATGTATGATGTGTATGTAAGCATTTTTGCATTACCACTTCTAACAGAGTTCATTTCGAATGTTTTTTGAAACAATAATTCTTATTGTATATTATATTATTTAAATTAGATGCTTTATCCATCATTTCCAAATAAAAACATCAACTAATAAAATAAATTTGGATTACGTTGTGATATTTTTAATTATATAACGCGACATTTTCCCCAAAATCTATTCCCCGTGTTATGTTCTAGCTACCAGGTACAATAAATATGTATGTATGTACATATGTTTGTGTAATGTAGATTTCTGATTTATAATTTTAAAAGGCTTTTTGAAAAATTATAATATTTTATGGCGCCATAGGCTCTTTATTTTGAATATGATGGAGGCAGACATATTCTACGTCATAATACAAAAAAAAAATCGATACGAAAATCCTACCTACGTTACTAAATTATAAAAGAAAATATATCTAACCTAACATGTTCGAACATGTATAAACTCAAGGTTTTTGTGAATTTGTGTAAGTATGTACCTATTGGTTTTTATATGAACCGCGGACCCCATGCATACATCCATACATACGTTACGTATGGATATGGTTTTCTATTTCAAATTTGCTCTTTATTACATTCACATCTATAGAGAGATAAAGATATCCATATGCTTCCTATAAATAAAGACATCAAGAAATAGTGATTTGCTATTTTACATATTAAAAAATTAAAGAAAAAATTAAAATAAAAAAACATCAATTTTTAAAGAAGGGTATTGAACCCGAAACTCTTAAATTTGTTTGTTAATAAATACGTAAATATTTGTTTTCAAAATTCTAAACCAAAACATTTTTGATACTAAATGAAATTTATATAATTTTGAAGGCCATCGAACGGATGTTAGGTTAGTGTGGTTCGTCTTAAAAGTAATAAAAATATTTTGTAGCATGTAAATTTTTAAGCAAAAATAAATATCTTTGCTATGATGGATCTGTGGGTATGACAGTGTTCTTTTATTTTTTAATATTGTTCATTGTATTTTTAATTGTCCACTGATATCATTACAGATTTGTTTGCACTTAAAAATTACGGAATAACAAGATTTTATTACATTAACTTAACAATTACCGAATTACAAGATGTTGAATTTCCCCATTTACAATACCAAGCAGCTCCTTATATATGTTCATATGTTAATAGCCCTTTTCTGGTGTAAACTTTTAAAACCGCCAAAACCCAATAAACAAATACCATATTTCTAGTGTCACTGGTCTATCATGTTGAAGAAATATTAATCATAAATGGAGGAGGCACGAAAAATTTTTGCGAAAACAAAATTTGTATTGTAAATGAAAATTGATAACAAGTATGTATGCCCTGCTTGTGCTACAAATAATAATATAAGTTTTCCGCAGGGAGGAAGTAAAAAGGACATGGAGCCTGTAGGGTAGACTATTCTATTGATTTATGTCGAATAGAGTTGATTTTATAATAATTTTGATTTCTTTATAAAGTTTTGAATGACTAGTTAATTTAAATATAGTACCTGGGAGAAATTTATTCTTATTCGTAATCTGTTTATATAATTGTTTAAATTTAAATATTTTGATTTGAATTTGATATACCCATCAGTTAACTGATTAAACGAAAGTAATGTCGAGTTGAATATAATTCATATACTCAAGTTAAGATACGAACAAGCACAAAAAATTGAAAATCGGAAGTTTTAGGAAAACTAGATAATTTTTTTGAAACTTTTTTTATCTACAATAATTTTGTACTACTATTAACAAAATCAATAAGAAAAAACACGCTTTATCCTTCAATTGTAATATAAAAAGAAAATTGAAAAATTCATTAGACAAATTCCCTCACAAATTAAAATCCAAACAAAAAATGTATTTGTATACCTAAGGTTAATTAAATTACATAAATTAAATAAAACTGAAAAATTAGTAATTTGAGGAGTTCCCTTTATTTGATAAAACCATATTTAATCGGTTTGGCATGGAACTAACTATTTTTGATGTGTATTCTGCACCAATAATGCCCCATTCATCCTGCAAGATCTTTTTTTTTGATTGATTTTTATTACTTATAGTGTGTAAGCGATTTTTTTTCATTATTTAATCTAAATTACAATATAAAATAAATATGTTTTTCTTTAATTTCAGGTTGAGAGGCAGTAACTCTCAACTCTTTTTATTGGCGAGCTTGCTCAAGGCTTAACAATTACATTAAACCTCAACGGCGAATTATATGTAAGTACATAATAGTTATTCAAGTACAGTGCTGTGCATAAAAATAGGTGTAAGGTATATTTTGTATGAAAAAGTCGGAATTCAGTAATTTCTCCTAGTTAGGATTGATATCTGAGAAATCTCTGAATGCAGACATTCATTATTTTCAAACGCTAATATTTTCTAAAAATATGGAAGGGAAATAAGGACAGTTGAAGGGTTGAAGGATTTAAGGATACCCTGTTGTGCAAAAAAATAAGTGAGGAAAATTCAAAACCAGAAACTAAAGAAATCTATTACTACATAGCTTTAAAAATCACATTCTAAAGTGAAACAAATAATTCACATGCCTAATTTCTTGTTTTAATTGTGCATTTAAGTTTTGAAGCAAAAAAGGGGTTAATTGCATATATCGACCATATTGTATAAAACATTTTTGGTTTTTGTACTCTACAGTTCACTATGTTTCGAGACTTTTTGGTCTCATCTTCGGTTGATTTTTTTAAAAAGTACAATATAAATTCACCAAAGGCGTAAATGAACACTACAATAATAGACCGACATACGCGGTCCTATAAAGTGTAAAACCGAAAAATGTTTTGTTTATTTTTAATATGAAGTAATACATATTAAAAAGAGATTCGTACGTAATTAACTATTGCGTACAAGTCGTCTTTGTTTTTAGTTTCTTATATTGTGTAAAACTAAGTAATAAATTTAATTTATTGTAAATACCATCTTCCTTTATCTAAGGAAAATGTGATATTTTTATATGAAACCCACAATGTTTAAAATTAAAACGATCACGCCAAAAAAATTCACAAACAATTAACAAACTAAAAACACGTATACATAATGTATTATTTACATATTTATATATAACTTTTATATGTATGTATGTGATGATCTTGAACATTCTTTTTTTTATATGATATTATAGTTAACTTGTATGTGTAAATGCATTTTGTATTTAACCCTATTGAAATTTGTAAGTCATAAATTGATGGCTTGCGTGGTTTCGATTCCGACCACGGCACATTTGGGTGTTGTGATTGACATGACACCGCTTTAAATAACCATTACTGTAGAATTCAAACATTTTCATTCACATATTTGATTACACAATATAAATATGAGCAAACTATGTATGTATGGCTAACTCTATTCAACAACGTTATTGTCAAAATATGAATATGAGAAAAATGATTTAAAGTTCAATTTTTATCCTCCCATACTACAACAACCAACAGTCATTAATATGTGTGTTTTTTTTATCTTTCTCTTCCAGTCACGTTCGAAATGTCTTCCGACAACGGAGTTAACTGCCCATCATGGCGAGAAACCAAAACATACAGCTGCGCTAAACCACTATCAGACAAACAAAACAGCAATACATTTATTACAGCAAAAGAACTCTGTCTTAATAAAGACCAAACCATTGTTTACGACAAACACTTGTATATTACAAGATCAAATCCAATTGGACAGCGATTTGGGAACGTTAGCCCAAAATTTAAACTACGAAAATCTATATATTACGGATTACTTGGAATCACAGAAGATCGATACAACGACGACGATGTATTCAGATTTGAACAGCAGGGAGATCTTCAGAGCGTTACTGGCTCAGGAGACAGATCGGTCAATAAGTGTTACAGTACCGCACGCTATAGGTGAAGAACTAAATACACCGATAAAAGGTAAGTTTTTTAATACTAAACTAAAAATATGTAATAACAAAAGGGAACTTGTCATTTAGTAATTTAAAATTGTTCACATTTTAAGATATTTGGAAAATTAGCAAATTTCACTCTTGTATTTTTTTTATACGCTAGATCATTTGTTAATAAAACTGGTCCGGTGCTGAAATAGCATAAAAAATTTAGTTTCTTGATGTGAAATGCTTTCTCTACCCGTATGAGTTTTCTGCCTTTAATTTTACTTGCGTCCATGTTAAATATCCTAACATTTTTATTAAAATACGGGTAAATCACACAAAAACTAGCCGTTTTTTCTTTTTGAATGTCACTACAGCCCCGGTTCATCAATCCAATCAATTGTTTTTTCGATTTTTCAATTTTTTTTCGCCTTTTTCGTGTTTTTTCCACGAATGAAGGTTTTGTAACAAAACTTTAATAATACAAAAGAACAAGAATTTATTAAGACGCAATTTTATTTGTAATTATTACAGTTAGCGCATTGTTTTTATCAAAACTATAGGTGTACGATCACTTTTTACGCTATCTGTAGGTACCATAGACAGACGAACATGTACAATGTACATTGTACAACAACTTGTTCGTGGGCAAGATGGCAAAGATCATTTAAGTACTTGGTGTTTTGAAAATAAAAACTTTTTGATTTTTGGTAGGCGGAGTTTCAAGTTGACGAACTTGCATGCAATGCAATGTATGACTACAATATACATAGCACACAAGTTCGTCAACTTGAAACTCCGCCCATCAAAAATTAAAATTTTTTGATTTTCAACACCAAGTTTGCGCACTTAAACTATGTTCGCCAACTTGTTCACACACGGGGAGACATATCATGTTCGCAAACAAGTTCTCGCACATGTTGGCCTGTGTATGGGACCTAAAATATGGGATCACCATTTTTTTATCCATCTTTAACCCTTATAGAATCCCCCATACTAAAATACAATAAAATGACAATTTTCTCACAATTCTTATATAAATATGAAGGATTTACGCGCCTAATTTGCATTACAATACCACTTTACACACAATTATACCAAACACCTTGCATAATGCATTATGCATTAAGAGTCGTTTATATGGATAGAATGGATAGCAACAAACGTCAATCGTTTTCTCTTCACCCGCAATTTTACTATGCACAAACACCAGTCGCTCCAAAAATCCAGGGCCAGTCTGCCATTGAATAATATAACAAAACAAGTGTACCATTGATTACAAGATGAGACATGTTTTATCATGATTTGTTCAACTATCAAAAAATGCTCATACACACACACACAACTTTATATTTGCCATGTAACTTGTCTCTCTCATTTCTCCTACTATTTTTGTGTATGCCGATTATTCTCAATACAACCAAATCAATAAAAGAATGTGCGTGGAAGGGTGATGATTCATTCATGGTACGCTGAAATAATTGTACGTTACTTTGAAGTGCAAGAACAAAATAACACAATCGCTTTAACCGCGCGCGAATGCGGACGTGTTTAAAACGGGAGCAAAAAATTTTTTTTTGTTGATAAAATTAAAGAAAAAATTGTTATTAAAAATTACAAAAAAAATATGCAAGTACTAACTATCAACATATCAGATGAGAACATCTACCACGACAACCGGATGGACCGAACAGGTCACTATTTATTCTTTATTCTATATATTTTTTTTTTTAGATTTTATGTAAATAAATAGATTACTCTGAGTACCTAGGTACACATGTTTATTGTCTACAAGATACTTATCTTGAGGTAGTTGAGATATTTTTAAATATCGATTGCGGAACAATTTCAATTTGTTTTGCTGATATTAAAATTTTCATTTCAAATATTGTTTGTTTAAAATATATTCGATGAGATAATTTAAAGATATGACGTCGCGATTGGAATACCTACCATAGTATTATAGAAATTACTAGAAATTTATTTTGGACAATTAGGAATTTGTTATATATGAAATGTAGTTATACAATAAATATTGATGTGTAAAGTATTGACGTTTGCTTTGGTTCTTTGATATTCGGCCATTCACAGAATGTTACAAAATTCCATACCGATTATTTTTCTATTTGGTTATTAGCGAAGCGTCTATCACCCCAGACGAACAAATGTTTCCGCTTCAGTTTAAACTTGACACATATTTAGTACCTTCAAGGTTCTAAACATATAGCCAAAATTAAAAATATTTTACATTCTTATTTCATACTAGTTAGAATATTTGGTATTTGAGATACCGTCCAGAAATTTGGTTTTTAGTTTGTATGAATGGGTCAGAGTAGAGTGACCTGGGTCATTAAATTGAAATAAAAACAAATATGTATTTGAGTAGCTTTTAGATTTATTTTTTATAAATGGCAACAATAAAAAAATATTAATATAATTACATTTCCTTTTCTGTTTACATAAATATGTGCCGGACATATTGAATCTTCTTTAGCTAGGGGAACAATAGCAACATGCGTGCAATCAATACAACCGATCACAACGTAATAACTTCATTTAGTTATACTTCTACTAATTGAAGCTTAACTCATGGATATAATAAAATATTGATCCAAGTCTTGTTGATAGCTCCAGCAGGAAAAATCAGTGCGCCTAAAATCTTTAGAAAAAACTTCATTAGTAAACATTTAAAATACATTCGGAATAATAATAATTTACCCTTGCTTCTGAAAACAATTCATGAAACATCAAACGATGTCTTGTTTGGCTCTAATTTAGGTATAAATTTATCAGCACTTTTGCCTTCACACTGTATACAAAATATAAAGCGGTTTCATATTTTTTTTCAAAAATTTTTTGTTTGGATATTTTTAATCACTT
Source organism: Platyura marginata (assembly GCA_026745375.1). Classification (NCBI taxonomy): domain Eukaryota; kingdom Metazoa; phylum Arthropoda; class Insecta; order Diptera; family Keroplatidae; genus Platyura; species Platyura marginata. Next base: position 8,049 of record JANSTT010005403.1, read on the forward strand.
ACTTTTGTTGAGCACTGTGACACGAACTAATATTATAATTCAAACGTTTATTTGACTTTTAAACATATAACTCCTTAACGTGCACATTTACTGTTTTATTTCACATATACGTATTTCGACAACTGAGTTGTCATCATCAGTGTATAAAAAACCGTCAACTAATTTTCAAACCGAACGATACCATCTACTTTTATTTTTCTTTACCGCTAGTTTTCTTTTTTAATTTTATATTTAACACTACCACTTATATACACACATCACACCGACTGAACATCATTAGTGTCTCTAATTCTCTATTCATCACATTTGGTTGTTTGTGTATGAAATAATTTTCGTATGCTGTTAGTAATTTCTCATCTGTTATTCCTTTTATTAAACTAACACCACTTCCAGATATTGAATGTTTATTGTCTATTGCATGTTTAGCTAATGTAGATTTTGTTGGATGATTATTTCTAATTGATGCTTTATGCTCAGATAACCTTTCTTATTATTATGTCTGCCCTATATATTGTTTATCACATTTTGAGCTGTAGATACCTGATGAATCCATTTCATTTGCCTTACTTTTCGAATTGCCTAGAAGATTTTTTAGTCTATGGGTGCTTCTTGTTACTAACTCCTTGTCTTGTGCTTTCAATATTTTCTTTAAGCTGTTTGTTATTGGTAAAATTTACTAGAAGCGGTGGAGATGTTGAGAAATGATAAGCTAGAAGAGGATGAAATGCTAGTTTCGTTCGATGCTGAATATTACCCCCATTAAGTGTTCTTAGGGCTGTATGTATTTAAAATTATCAGTTTCTCAAAAGCTAAATGATAAAATATAAAACCAGCATCTATATTTTATGAGAGCCTTAATCAGAAATGCTAAATTTCCCATACAAATATGGTTTCTTAATATTAAATCTAATTTATAAGTAGAAAATATCTGTTGGACGTGTGCATATCAATCAAAAACTCAATTTTAGTTCTAATCGATCTTATCACATTTATGGTTTTTATTTTATAAATTACATGTAAATACCTATATACTCAAAAATATAGAGTAAGTGGTCTTGCACATGGCGGCGTGTCGCATAATTCTTTAGTTTTTTTCATTTACGTCATGATCGTATTGAAATCGGGTCCCGATCATGCTTTTATGAAATCTAGCGGCCCACACATTGTACATATACAATTTGCCGTACAATCTCATTGCTGTGCTTGGATTGTGTGTGAATGCGTTGTACATACGATTTGCGGTTGCACCGACATGTTGGTTGTGCTGCTCTGTTGTACAGAAAATTGTATAGTGTGTGGACCACTTAAAATACTTTATCTTATCTCTTTTTACCACTTAAATACTTACACACACACACTCAAAACAAATAAATAAAAAATGAGATAGTATAGTAGTTCCTCTCTAATTTCTTAGAATTTTCAAAGTATATTCAGTAATTCACAATATTTCATTCGGTTAACATCGTGTTTGATACACAAATACTTCTGTGTTAAAAATTTTATTTGTGATTAATAGGTATAGTTAACTGATTGAGAAGTTTGTTTTATAACTTATATAAATAAATTTAGTGATAATGAAAGGGACAAACGATATCATTGCAAAGCATTTAGATAGACAGAAAAAGATAGCCTAAAATAGTAACAACAGTGACCAAATAAAGTGAATGAACTGAGTTAAATTTTAATATTGCGTAGTATTGCGCAATATAATTTGTGCGCTGGTGTAAATATTATAATTAAATTTGCACAAAGTGAATTTAACCGGCCGACAAATTAAATTATTTTTATAAATTTACTTAATAATTGTAACTGATCTGTGATAAATCTAATTTAACCATCGACTTATTTAAAATTAAGTAAAATAAATTAAGTGCAACTATTTATTAGTAAAAAATTATAACCAAAAATAAACATATAAGACTGAGAGCATCTGTGATAAATAATAATAAAAACGATTAATTATATAAGTTGAGTTAGGAAAAATTAGAAATAGGAAACAGGTATGTAAACATTTAGTGTTTTTAAAATAAGAAACTCACAGAATTGCATGGTTGCCAGATTTTCAAATTTTAATATCGCGAAAAATTTTTATTATTTTCTCGGGGGCGTATATGGACCAAGACTAAGGTCCTCAACAGCCTTAAGAAAATATCCTCCTGTGTTTCGATTAGAAATTACATGCATGACATAAACACAAATATAAAAATCAAAGGTTCTATATTCTGTCTGTCAGTCAGGCAGCTCTCATAGCACTAAAATTGTCTGTTATAAAATCAAATCTAGTATGTGATTGCAAGGAAAATCTAACACGTCTGGGAAACACCAATAAAGTCAAACTATTATGGGTTCCCAGCAACGAAACCCCTGATACCCTCGCAAGAGAAGGTGCAAAATCCAAATTCGAGAATCGGAGCCTTTTTGTGGCCTCCCTAAGAATAAGGTCAAACTAACGCGAAGAACTGAAGCTGAGAGCTCCAATAATGACAGTTTATTAGAGTACGATATCTATATTTTTGGAGCAAATTGGAGAAGATATAGGGGAGGATGTGGTACTGTGTGTACCTACTTTTGATATATACAAAACTTAACAATTATTAACCAGTTAACTACGAAATTTATTTTTAAAAACTCTCTATGCAGTGCCTTATTAAAATCAAGCAAATGACGAGTATACACGTCAAACGCAGGGTAAATGCTCCTATTATGAATTTTAAATTAAAATTTAAACAAAACATCCAACCAATTAATATTTTTATTATTATTTGACTGAAATAGTTTTAGTTTGACGTCTATACTCGTCAAACACAGTTGAATTTATGTTTTAATGATAATCTTAAATTAACAATGACGCAATAAATAAGGTGTCCCATAGAGTTTCTCTTATTTCGGAACTTTTATTGTAAAATTTAATGTATAGATCATATATTTTGACAAATTCCTTACTTTTAATATCCTAAAAGTAAATTTAATTGATTTTTTTTTTTTAGAATTATCCGAGCCAGAATTCAATGTCTATACGAGTACCAGCTTAAATCAATCACATAAAAAAACATCAGAATCTATGTTGAACAATAATTATACGACAAATTTTAACAGCAACCAGCAACAATATCAACTATCACCACCATCATCAAACAGAGATATATGGTATTCTGATAAGCCAGATCGATTTTTATTGGAAACGATCGACGATCAACTACAAAATCCAGACGAATTGTCTAAACTATCTACTAATAATTCATCACCCTTAGGATTCCAAACATCAGATTTGGTTGAAGAATCATTTATATATAAATCGTCACCAAACAGCAAATTTATTTTACCGGTAAAAAATTCACAAGATTACGAAGATCTATCGTTCACCGAAGAAATTTGTGACATATCAAAATCAAGTGAATTTGAATATCAAATCAAAATTGAAAACGAAATGACTACCGATTGCAATGAGAATTGTATTAATTCAAATCAAGTTTTATACCAAGACACAATGATTAACGGTTATGCACCGATTCGTTTACGATTTGATGAAGATTCATATTTGGAAACAGTGGACAGTTTTGGCGATATTTTAATACAACCACAAAAATTATATAAATCAGACAAAATTGATATTAACAGTACAAATAAAAATAAATATGAAGACACATCGTACATAAATTTATACGAAAATGAGGAAGAAATTAGTTTACTAACACCGGCTCCGTCTCCAAAGACGCCAACATTCAAAAATAGTAATACAATTCAATGTTTAAATGATTCTTTAACAAAACAATTAGTAGATGTATGTAGTGTTGTAGTTGATCATAATCAAAATATGTCGGACGACGATCGACAGCATTTAGAACATAATTATAATATTAGTGTTAGTAATCGTATTGACGAGAAAAGTAGTTGTAAAAGAAAATTGGTGATGGAACAATCAATTCCGAAAAAGGAGAAACGAACAAGACGAGTGCCACCGATAAAAATCAAAATTCCTGTTACACACAAAATTCCACAAGAATTTCAAATTAGCACACCAGAAATTACAAATGACATTTTGGAAATGGAAAATGAAAAATTTGATCTTATCAAATATGTTACTTCATCTCAGGTAAGATTCTTTTGAATTTAATTTAATTATTTAATAAAAATGTATACACTTTTCTGCAAAATAATATCAAAATTCCCTCACCCCCCTGAACAATGTTTCAGGTCTTAAACATTTATTCACCGCTATCCTGCTTAACAATCGTAAGGATTTACGTCTTTCTCGCGATAAACTTTGTTATTTTATGTTAAACGCATCCTTAATGTGACTTAATTTCTGATTCTCTTCAACTTTACAAATCGCAAATACCACAAACAGATATTTCATAGAAGCGTTCAAAAATCTTACCTTTTTACTCCTCCGCTTCCTTCAGTCTAATCACATAGTAAGAATTTGTTCTGTCTGATGATCCTGCTCCTTCAAATAGATAGATATTAAGTTAGATCTGGTTCAAAACGTTCCATTGCACTTGATTCACCGGGGGTTCATTGTGCCTGGCCAATTGTCTATATTTCTCTAAGAGTATCACTGACTTTGTTCAAGAACTCGTTCAGTTAGCTAACAGCGATCTTTTGTTGGCATCTAAAAGAATTTTAAATTAATTTTAGATTAATTTTCATCCAAACCTAAGGAATTTAAATTAAAAGGAAATGAACAAAGTAGTGGGAACAAATACTAATGTCACATTGAGAATTAAGCAACCCATAGAGAGGTTTCAACACTTTTAAAGGCTAATAATATGTATGTATAGTAGAGTAGATAGAAGAGAGTTAAATATGAATGTAAGGGTTCCTAATTATCTATGTTTACCTCTTTGTCGTTATGATTGCCGACATCATAAATATCGGCCTCGACAAATATTTCCTAGATGTTTTTCTTACAGAAAATATTTTAATAAAAGGAACTCTGGGTTATCAGGCCGTGCTTAACTTGAAATCCACGGTTCAGATACCAGGGACGCAAAAATTAGACAAAGATTAAAAAAAAGCATATCTACCTTATGCAAAATCACGACAACACAATAACTACAAAAATTGTAATAAAATTAAATACTTTATCGAAGCAAATATAAATTCGCAGATCTGAAAGTCTCACCATCTTGTATAGATAAAAACTGATACTGAAAAGAATGTGAAGATACTTTATATACGCGTTATATTCAATACTATATCTCGTTCTCTTTCACTCATGAATCACACTGGCTATTTGTAAAATTTCCTAATGTTGTGAAATCATTCGTCATTCATCGTTGTGCGATCATGGAATAATTTAACTTAATCTTAAACATACGAATTAATTTTGTTATTTTGGTTTGAACCTTAGCTTAGGGCAGTCGTATTATTTATTTGATTTACTTTATTGGCATTTTTATTTCATCATGTATATTACTGTACTAAATTTATTTATAAATGTAATTACATTTATTTTTTTTTATTAATAATAATAATAATTTTTTTTTAATTATTAATTTTAGGAAAAAAATGAAGAAACCACAATAGAATCTCCACCATTATTTGAAAAAATTGAACCAAAACAGGAAATGCCAGATATCCGACCTGCCACACCAATCGATTTGGAAGAGTTACTTAAATCACCAATTAAACGACGTCGAATCAGTTACGATGAGAATCCGGGCAGCGTGCAATCATACACCTCAACAATTCTATCCGATGATTCTTCATCAACATCGACGCCAGCACCAAAACGACGGGGACGTCCACCAAAGACACAGTCCACATTACCATCACCGTCACAATTGAAACATTTAAGTGAATCGGATTGGCGTTATATGGAGATGAGAAATAAAAATAATGAAGCGTCGCGACGTTCCAGAATCAATCGAAAAGATCGTGAAACACAAATTGAAAATGAATGCAAAAAATTGGAACGACAATACAAAGTTCTGCATGAAACTGAACAAACATTAATTAAGGAATGTGCTAAATGGCGCAAAGCTGTTATGACACAAGCGCTAACATAAATTTAAAAAAAAAGAAAACAAAACATTTTTAGCATTAAAAGACAAACGAATTATTTAATTTTTTTAAATTATTTATTATAATTGAAATGAATTAATTTTTTTTTTTTTTTAATGATAGAACTTCAATTGAATGTTTCAAATTTTACTATTTATTGTAAAATGTTTCCGATTGTGAATGGAAACGTAGCAATCTTCTTAATTGTTTTAGTACCTAATTAAAATGAAAAACAGCACTTGTCTGGTTAGTTTTATTGTTAATTTTATAGATTTTTAATAATTGATTGATTTTAAAAAGAAAAAACAAATTTTGTTTTGTATTAATCCAAGTGAGATTTGCGTATATAAAATATTAGTATTGAAATACTTATCCATTTATTAAATAAATATTTAATTATTTTTTTTCCATATATTAAATAAATAAATCATGTTGTTGTGGAAATGTCGTATTTTCAATTTTTAGATTTAAGCAATTTAACATCTTTGAGTTGATTTAACTTTAACACCATTGGTTTAACAACAAGGGATATGCCGTCTCAAAAGATTATTGTCATAACTATTGTCCGCCAATGTGTTAAGAATTTGGTGACTTTCCTCTATGCAAGAGCATAGGTATTTCAATACCCTAAGGTGGAATTTGACAAAAAAAAATTAAGAGGAAGGTGGAATCCATAAAAGCCCCGACTAATGTCATTTGACATGGTCATTTCCATATAATTTTCCAAAATCTATTAAATATCCATCGCTATTGTCGCCATTGCGTATGGAGAACTTCTTACAGCAATAGAAGAGCTAAATTTGCAGATAGTAAAAGTAAGGGGTCCCTTATATGAATTAAATTTCTATAGAATATATTAAATCACAAACATCATCAGCTATCTGAGGATTCCAAATAGATTTTGGCTTCCCATCGCTCAGACAAAATCTACCATGAAAGAAAAATCTGTTTTTATCTAGCCTAAAAGCCGATTTTGGTCACAAATTGGGAAATTAAATTACGCAGTAGATATCATATTATGCAAGAAAAGAAATATATTCTGTGTATATTTACATTGATATAATAAATAAGGAACAGTGTAACTTGGGTTGGGGTCAAAATCTCGAATTTCAAAAACCCGGAATAAATATAAAAATATTGGTCTTAAAAATCGCCGCGATTAAAATTTTCGGGATTTTGGTACTATCCCGTATAACTTCAGTCTTCTGCTTCACCCTTTACGATCAAAATAGACCTTTAAGTGAGATTTTTTTCAATCTTGTAAATTTAAGAATTTTTTCTATGATCTTTAGTTTTTTGTTCTGAAAAACGCTTTTTTCTATACCTACCTAGCCATTGTGATTTTGTTTTGTGAACCGAACCAGTTGATCCATCTTATTGTTAGTGAAATAATAAATAAATAAATTGAAAGTTAAATAATAATAAATAATTGATAATAGCACAATTGGAAAGTTACAAACACTCATTTAACACTGACTTTATTTAGAATTTTAGGTGTATTACGAAATACTTAAAATAGCTAATGGCGAATGGCGGGATAGTGAAGTGGTATATTAAGAGAATCCCTTCAGTCGAAAAATGTTGCCATTTTTCTTTTTATATTCATCAAATTTGAAGGGATTCTTATTATGACAGTTTCATTAATGGTTTTTACTTTTTGGGCGGGAATTGGTGAAAAAAATAATTATTTTCCATTTTATTTTTTAAAAAACATTTTAACTAAATATTAGTTAAGTATAATGGGAATAAGTGGATTAATACCGTTTTTAGAAAAGTCATCATCAAAAGTCAGCATTCAAGATCTTCGTGGTAACACTGTGGCCATTGATACATACTGTTGGCTGCACAAAGGAGCCTTTGCTTGTGCCGAAAAATTGGCCAGAGGAGAAAAAACTAATATGTATTGTATTTACATAGCTTAAAACAATTAAATTATAAGTATATATATTTTCTTTTAAGTCATATTCAGTATTGTCTTAAGTATGTCCATATGTTGTTATCAAATGGTGTTAGGCCGATTTTGGTTTTCGATGGTCGACATTTACCGGCTAAAGCATCGACCGAGTCCAAAAGGAGAGAGTAAGATTTTGTTTTTATTTATTTAATTAAGAATTTGAATATGCTCTAAGTTGCCAATTAAAATTACGTTTTATTGGATGCATTTGAACTCTAAATTCTATAAGGAACAATACAGTTGAACTTCAAAGTAAGAATACAATGTCGATAATCCCAAAAATGTTACCCAAAATTGTTATTTATTTATGACAAATTGATAGTTTACTATCGTACAACCTTGAGCTAGCTGTGAGAGGGAGAGACCAAGATTAACCTCCTCAAAAAGGTATGGCAGAACAAAACATTGAACAAAATCAAAAGAATATCTAAAGATGGATGCAAAAAGTGCGAGGATGATCTATTTCCCAACCAACTTCCCTAACACTAGTTACGCTTCCTAAACGAAGAACTTGAAATATTACCGAAACGGAACTCACAAAAAATTCATTTCCTTTGCAGCATCCGAAAGGCAGCCAAACTACGAGCCGCTGAACTTCTACGACTTGGCAAGCCAGACGAGGCGCGCAGCTATTTTCGACGTTGTGTTGACATTACGCATGAAATGGCACTGCAATTAATGCAAGAATGTCGTAAATTGCACGTGGACTCTATAGTTGCACCGTACGAAGCTGACGCTCAGTTGGCATTTTTAAATTTGCAAAATATCGCCCAGTACGTAGTGACCGAAGATTCGGATTTGGTCTTATTTGGATGCAGAAAAGTAATGAAAATTTCATAATTTTTTTGTCATCGGAACGACTTTTTATTGTTATCATTTCATTTAATAGGTTCTATTCAAGCTAGATTTATCCGGTTCCTGTCTTATGGTCGATGCAGACAAATTACATTTATCGATGGGATGTCGTCCAGACCGATTTTCTTTTGACAAGTTCCTGCATATGTGCATTTTGTCCGGTTGTGATTATTTGGATTCATTGCCTGGTATTGGTTTGGCCAAGGCATGCAAATTCATTTTAAAAACAGAAGACAACGACATAAATCGGGCATTGGATAAAATTCCGGCCTATCTAAATATGCGTCATTTAGATGTAACCGATGAATATAAGGAGAACTTTCACAAAGCTGTGGCCACATTTAAGCACATGTTTGTGTATGATCCGCTGCATAGGAGGCTGATACGATTAACCGATCCGGATGCAGTTGGAACGGATATTAAGTTGTGCTGTAATGCTGGAACATTACTTAAGGATGAGATAGCATTTCAACTGGCATTAGGCAATTTAGATCCATTTACGCTTAAGAAATTAGACAATTGGCATCCTGATCACAAATCGAAGGTAATTTTCAGAAAGATTCTCATGAATTTCTTCTGACTACAAAAAATGACTACAATAGTTCCCAATTAGTTTCCAGTAATTCTGAATGATTACTAGTGAGATTCTAAACGAGTTGTTGTTTATGTTCCTATTCCCTCGCATGTATACAGGAAGATAACGATTAAAAAACTCAATTCTTATTCTAGATTAAAGCGGTACCTACAAATGCCGGAAACCATAAAACAAAATCCATACCGAAAAGTATATGGCAACATGATTTCCAAACCATTTCCCGGGAGAAACCACCACCACCACCAATACGTATAAAAAAAGATATTTCCAAAAAAATCTCCCAAATAAATATTATGGAAGAAACATCAGAGGAAAACGAACCAAGTGAAGATAATTTACTGGCCATTTATGGTGACGTCATCAAGGAGCCACCAACTAAACGACTGAAAAATGATAAAAACGCAACAATTAGTGAAATTGATTCGGATGATTTACAATCGGACTGTGATGATGCAGCTGCAATTAAATCACCAAAAAAGATTCGAAATCCATTTGTTAAGGCACTGTCTGCAAACGCAGAAATTCTTAAATCGCCCACCAAAATAACCAAAGACAACAGTTCCCTGCTCCGAAATGTAAGTCCTGTTAAGCGAATTGATAGAATGCCCAGCATAAGTCTACAAAAGTTGAGTAAATTTAATCGAACTGTTCTGAATAATGATCAAAAGGTAATCAGTCGATTTTTTGCTAAAAATGCTCCTAAAGATGAAAAAGATCCAATCGAGGATCTAGAGATTGTTGACAAAGTTTTAGAGATCAAAAATCAATATGAACAAAATCTACGGGAAGCATCACTTTTATACTCACCAGAACCAGAATTTATAACTGAACCAGAACAATCTCCAGCGAAGTGTAATCGACAATTATTTGTTTCCACGGAACAGACAGACATTACAAATCAACTGCCCGTAATAGATTTAAGTAATTACACCGTACCTCGATTGAGTTCCGCTCAATGTCATCCGATTATTGATGATGAAGACATTACCTTGGATAGGGAAGAAAACTTTAACGAAAAAACCTCGCAACTATCTGGAATGAAGAACATTCCAAAAATTACTCAGGTAAATAACTTTGAATCTATTCATATCCTTTGGAACAGAACTGTTTTTAAAAATAAAATTTTACAGCTCGAATCTAAATGTCGGAGGCTCGGTTTGTCAAGAGTAAAGTCACTTCCAGTCCCACCTACTAGTAGCACACAAACTCGTTTGAGTATGTTTGGTTTTAAGAAAAAGTAAATTTTATGTTAATTTTTGGTGGAACTTTGGTTTGAAAATATTTTTCTATATTCTAAAGGTCTCAATTGACATAGAATAGTCGAGTGGAATAACGCCAAGTACCAACGCTGCAGGGATACTTTTTACTTAGCATCTAAAGTCAATTATTATTAATGAACATTAAATTAATATAAGTTTTAAAATTAAGATATTTCAATTGGATGGAAGCGGACAAAGAGCCGGTAAGGTTCAAGCGTTAATTGAAATATAAAAGATTCTGAACGGATTTAAAGTGTTTTTTTAGGAAGTGCAGATTATTCGCCATTATTTTGCTAAAATGTTTGAACTTAAAGATAAAGAAATGGATTTTTGGCTAAAATATCTTAGAAATGCGACCAGAACATTTTCAATCTCTGCACATAAAGGTTTCCATTGGTTTTTGTAATTCGTTTCCAAGTTCATGTTGTGGAATTTAGTTTTTAGCACGATTAAAGGCTTTCATTTTGTTTTTGTGTCAAAGGGTTGTCGAAGTAACACCACCGTTTGCGCATGAATGTAGTGTACATCGAATGGCAGCCATACTTTTAATAATTGAACTTGACATAATTTCGTTTGTGGGATTTTCAAACTTAATGGAATTTAATTGTTGGAAAACAGTCGTGCACACCTCGAAGATTAAATAAGGAAACTCTCTTTACTTATTAGGAGTGACCATTTCGGATAAAATCATCCAGTCAGCATAGCAATGTCAGTAAGAAACAGCTTTAGGTTTATGTACTTTTCTTGTAAAATATTCTTAGTTATAAATCGTAGATTAGGTCACTTCTTAAATAGAAATCTCGACTGATACTCCTCCGTCTTCATCCAATTCATTCAATAACTTGCTTGGACATACAGACGATCAGTTATCCTTTTCTATGAGTATTTTGTCGGTATTTCAATTGCAACCGCTCATTGCAACTACAATTCTTCTAATTCTTTTGTACCAATAAGAGACTTGTCCAGCTTCCAATTTACACATGTTTGCGGTTCAAAACCGTTTTACTTGGTCCCGCCACCATTTCAATTCGTTTTTATGTACTTGTTCGAGATGTGTGAGCACTTCTTGGAGAAGAAACGTCAGAAACAAAGCGGATCTTATCAGGGTGTTCTGGTTAAGTATACTAATCATGGCGTCTTGTAAACTGTTTTTTCTAAGGCTGCCGTCGTCCCTGGTAATGCTCTCTCTCTAACCACCTTTTCCTTTGACCTTCAGGGCTGCCATTCATCAAGTAACTAGAAAACCAATTGACATGTCCACTGGCAGAGCAGCAGTCATAATCGTCCAATGCTAACGTAGACAAACCCATTGCGTTCCAATTTTTTCATCTAATTAAGCAAGGAATTGCCTTTAATGAGTTAACATCCTGTATAAGCATTCTAATAGATTGAAGAAAGAAAGGTGGGTAAGGAAGGGGGGAAATAAAAGGAAATTTCTTCTTTTTTTTTTTGGTGTTTTAAATAACCCTTAAATTTATTTAATAAACATTTTCTTCATTTAATCTTAAAGAATAATATTTAAACAAAAATACCGGTAACCGATAAGTTCTTTATCCTGACGCACAGTATGGAGTGGAAATTAAATTCTAATAAAAAAAAAATGACGACAAAAAAGCCCAACAACGCTGTGTGAATATTGCGAGAAAAAATCGTACGAAAAGAAGGGATGTTCACATGGCCAACAACCAACAAACATTAGACCTTTAGACCTATATAATTATAGACCGATGGGCATGTTTAGTGTTCATATAGAGTAGGATTAGAATAAATGTTTGCATTACAATATATGTATGTAGAACACCCGGTATCATAAATATGTGACTAATTTATTCCCAAGAATTAAGGCGTCGCTTATAACACTGCACTGGCACATATAAATCTACCGCAAAGCTACAGAAGAATCAGTCCCACATCTTCTGGATTCATATTGGGACATCGCCAATTGTACAGATAGTACTGTAGATTACCATCGCCAATGCCAAATTTAAGCGATGCTAGGAATTTCTTATTTTCCATTAAATCGAGGGCATTGAATACGTCAAAATTGGAATTTTTCGCTGATATCAGTGCATCATTCATCAGGTCCAGCCATGGAGTTTTTGTTGATACGTTATAGAAGGAATATGCTGCCTTGACAGTTTTGTGAACAGCATGATGCATTACCGTTGATGGGAGTGTATAGAAACTCACCAAATCCGTTATTGTTCCATTGGCATCCTCAACGACATAGCTGCAGATGATGCCGTTTTGTGGTGAGAACCAATGTCTAAATTCTTCCTCAGTAAATACAGGGATTAGATTGAACTTTTGTAAATATGCGGCAAGAAGATTGTGAGCTTGGGTCAAATCTTTGTCAGCCATTGCCCGAAATCCTGGTGTTTTTGGTGTATCAGGCAATTTGAATAATTTAACAGTTCGTTGCATTGTCATGTTCCTCGATAAATGTGAGAATTTGATCTGAAACGGAAGAGATTGAAGATTAAAATTTGTTTAGACACAACATGCTTAGAGCCACTTACCTCAATCAATTTCTTGGGATTCAACGAACGATGCCAATACCGACACGTTGCAACCGGTTTTGGCAAAACTACACCGGCCGTATAGACGGCCTGAAATATTCCCGTCAAATTAACGCGACGTGTAATTTCCCGAATCAGAACCGGAGCCACCCGTTTCGAACGAAGCTTTTTATGAACACACAAAAAATTGATTTCAACAATTTTTTCCGTTTTATCGTAGATTTTAACGTGACCGGGAATGGCCGATATAAAACCCACCAAAAGACTCGATTTGACAACGCGTACACCCACGTGCCATTCCTGTCGCCAACCGGGCGGTTGTAGGGCCCATTTCAAAAATTCCGGTTGATAATCAAACCGAAACATGGCATCATCATCTTCCACATAATTTTCGTTGAGAAGCGTATAGAGTTCGGTTAGGACAAGTGGTTCGTTCAGATTTAAAGTGTCCCATGTAAAACCATCGGGTAAGGCATATGGATCGGGACGAATTTCTGAAATATCTTTATTTGGTTCAATCGATTCATTAGCTTGAATCTTTTCGTTGAGTTTCGGAACCGGCTGCGTTGACCAGAACTTGTACGACTTTTGCATTGCTTCTTCGGGCGTTTTTACCGAACGCAGTAATGGTATAAATCTAGGATTCAAATTGTATTGTTCTACCAAATCCTTGACATTTTTCTCAATTTCTTCGGAAAACTGTTTTGAACCGCCTTCAGCTGTAGCCGTTCCGGCAGCTTCAGCTTTCTCATTCGAATTTATATTTTGTCCGATGGCTGCATTTTTCTTTTTATCTCGATTTTTTTTCTTCTCAGACTTTGAACTGGTCGCATTCGGTTGCTGCGGCTGCTTTTTATTCGATGCACTTCTATTTGATTGGCCTTTTTCTAGGGTGTGTTCTGTCTCCAAAATTGCTTTATCTACAAAATTTCCATCGTCTTTATCCATAACATCGTTTTGTTGATTAACAGTCGTCAATTTATTAACATCATCTTCTATTGATGTGTCCACGGTGGCTGTGGCACATTCATTGGAATTCACCAAATCGTCTGTGGCACCATTTGAGTTGTTTTTCTTTTTTTGTTTGTTTCGTTTCTTTTTCTCTGCTTTGGTGTTGATTGCTGCATTGTTCTCCGGTAGCGTTGAACCCGAAACATTGATATTTAATTCACTCATTACAAAAGTTGAAAAATTTTGACACCGGCAGGAACGACTGCCCGATTATGAAAAAATATGGCGATGGGATCAACCTCTTTCTGAAATGATTATATGCAGAACGGGAACCTTTTTCAATGGCGGATGACGGGCCAATAACTTCAACTTCAACAATATTTATTGCATATAAAAAAAACCCATGGTTTTATAGAGTTCGTCCCTAGATCTATAATACTATAATAGATCTATGAGTTCGCCGTAAAATAAATTGACTTTTTCACGCTACGAACGAACCCCCAATCGCAGAAAAATAATCATGGTGTTTCATTGATATATGCAAAGTGGAAGTAGTATTGGTATTGGCAATAATTGGACCGTATAAAAATTATACTTTCAAACAAATGCTTCGCACCAAACGTAATATTTTATTGCATTTTCGAAATACGTATGTAGTTTCGTATTATGTATTTATATTTCATCTCTCTCATCCACTAGTTAATATACCAATGAGCACACACATTCCACACAAGTTGGCAGCATTAGAATACTAAACGCCAACATCAAATAAATTTATCAATCTCGCGTTCGCGTTTTTTCTATTGACAATTGTCAGGCCAAAATAACTCTTGTAATTTTCTAAACGGGTCCTCCGATCCTACTATAACTTCTGAAATATGTCGTCTTGGAAAAAAGCTGCCAAAACAAATCAGAAAACTCATCGTGAACGTCATCAGCCAAATGCAAGAAAACATCTTGGATTATTGGAAAAGAAAAAAGATTACAAGCTTCGTTCCCGTGATCAGCATGACAAAGAAGACACATTAAAACTATTAAGAAAACGAGCCTTAAATCGAAATCCTGATGAATTCTATCATCATATGATTAATTCGACAGTGGTCGAAGGAGTAAGAACTAAAAATCCTATATATCTTGAAGTGCTCCTTTTCTAATCTAATAAAAATTATATTCTAGGAACATCATGAATCAGCCAAAGATGATGAACATACACCAGATCAGTTGAAATTAATGCAAACACAAGATCTGAAATACATAACGATGAAACGTACCATTGAAACAAATAAAATCCAGAGACTTCAGTCCGAACTTCATATGATCGATGTAGCTAATTCTGTGAAAAATAAACATATTTTCTTTCTTGATTCCAATCAAGACATTGAGACCTTTGACTTGGCTACACATTTGAATACACATCCACAACTATTGAATCGTCGTACAAATCGGACCAAACTAACCGATTTGGCAAAAATGGATTTGCCAAATGTTGATCAACAGGTAACTATATAATCGCCTGTCCACTTTTTTTTTCATCGTCCTATTTATCATAAGAATTCCACTCTGTTACTTTTCACTTCAGCATATTTCGAATTCACAAACATTTTTACAGTTTATTGAATATTTAAATTCATCCTTCACGAATCCCATAAGGATTCGTCCAATACAAATGAAAATGCCATAATCATTCGTAGATAGCAAAACTGCTTTACTTATTCAGTTCTTCCACCTTCCACGTAAGAAAATATAATGTCCAAAAATTGCGGCCATCACTAGATTCTTTACCTTTCCCAATAATCTCACTTCACTCTTAACTCTTGATACATAATTCATTCATGTTTTCCATTGTCTCGGGTTTCTTCAGGATTCACATTTAACAATCACACATATCGGATATACTTTGATTACGTCCATTCAGCCTACATGATCATTATTGTGGATTCCTGTTCGAGAGTGTAAAATAATTCCAATATATATTTCAGACCCTCGAACGATTACAAAATGATCAAAACAATGCGTACAAAGAACTCAAGAAGCGAATTGATCGAGAAAAAGAACTGACGGTCATCCAGCAAAAGATGAGCATTAAAAAAGCACTGCAAGAAAAGCGAAAATTGAAACCGAAACGTATTTCAGCAGGTACTAAGGATACAGCACCTATTTATAAATTTAAATATGAAAGGAAGAAATGATTTTGCTAATAAAATTTTATATTGAATTTGAAAAAAGTCCTTTCAATTAATGAGGAGCTAGTTCTGGGACTATAAACGTAAATAAAATGGAAGAAATGTATCTTTTGACAAATAAATTTTAAATTTTAAATAAAAAAAAACTACGCCCGAGCAGGGACTTGAACCCTGGACCCTTGGATTAAAAGTCCAATGCTCTACCGACTGAGCTACCCGGGCTTATATTAATATGGTGATTCTTACTACTCATGTATTAATATAATTTCTCTTATTTATTCAATAATTGTGTCGGCATAAACGTATAAACACAAACCCAAGTGGGCATTATTGTTTTGACAGCTCTCATAATACATATGTATGCGTGACTATGCGCCGTTCAGTATATAAAAGACCATCGGCTGCGACGGTAGCCATTGTTTTTACTCTTCTTTGCACAGAAAAGTGGCGAAGAGCAAGATTTGATTTAAATGTGAATTTTCTTGTTTTAAAATAAATTCCATTAAGGCTGTTTTTAATAGAAAAATTAGTAAAATCGAATATATGTACAGGAATCTTTAGTTTTGTGATCAAAAAAACTTAGTTAGAACGATCGTCCCATACATATAATTGTGCTTAAAAAAAGTTGGAACGGGGGAGAAGAAAAAAAAATATTCGGGAAAGTAAAAGTGCCCTTAATGCGTCGTCTGTCACTGCCCTATATAAATAAAAAAAAAATCAAGAAGGGGAGCGTCTCTCTAGTGTTTGACAATTAATTTTCTTCTCAACTTCGTTTTTGCACCATAAAGAATTAATTTTTCTCCTAATCAGATCCGGTGTATGTATCTATTTTAATAGTATAACTAAACTAAATAAATTTTTTGAGTTATTTAAAGAGTTAAATTGTGTAAACATAGAAGCACACAGAAAGCCGACACATTCATGTTCAGAGGCGGCACACAGTATTGTATTGTGTAATAAATATCAAAAGAAAATATTTAAGAAATTTATAAACAAAAGACGTCACATCTCACATCAACCCAACCAGAGCCAGACGAGCAGAATTTATCTACGGGCATCCTATCAAAACATAAACGATATAATATTTATTATGATAACTAAAAGTAAAAGTTCTATTCAGTAAAAACCAAAATATTTACAAAATCCAGAAGACGCAACTTATTTGCCATCAGACAGCAAATAAACTATGAACAGCGGTGCCAGTACTAGTACTAGTGTATCAAATACTAGCAACGATATGCCAGCAGCGGCCGAGACCCGGCCAAAACAGGTGACGGTTAAGCACCCAGAATCAAATAAACCAAAACCAACGGCCAAAAAGAACAAACCCATTCAAGCCGATTTGGATGTAATGAAAGAATTTATACGATGTCGTGATGAAAATATTCATCGTCTTGATCTAAGTAAATCATCAATTTCAACGATACCGCCATCGGTCAAAGATTGTACATCGCTCGTTGAATTTTATTTGTATGGCAATAAAATATCATCACTTCCGCCAGAGATTGGTTCACTAGCAAATTTACGTGTATTGGCATTAAATGAAAATTCACTGATGTCATTGCCGGACTCACTGCAAAATTTGAAACAACTCAAAGTGCTCGATCTACGACATAACAAACTGTCCGAAGTTCCAGATGTTATATACAAATTGGACACATTGACCACACTCTATCTGAGATTTAATCGTATACGAAGCGTTGGCAACAGTATCAAAAATCTAACCCAGCTTACAATGCTAAGTTTAAGAGAGAATAAAATTCGTGATCTTCCATCTGGCATTGGGCATTTAATTAATCTAACAACATTGGATGTGTCACATAATCACTTAGAACATCTTCCCGAAGAAATTGGCAATTGCATCAATTTAACATCATTGGATTTGCAACACAACGAACTGCTCGATATTCCCGATTCAATTGGAAATATCCAGAAATTAGTTCGATTAGGTTTACGCTACAATCAATTGACACAAATTCCTAGTTCATTGAAAAATTGTAAACAAATGGATGAATTCAATGTTGAAGGCAATCGAATATCACAACTACCCGATGGCCTATTGGCCAGTTTAAGTTCCTTGACAAGTATTACACTATCTAGAAATATATTTCATAGCTATCCATCTGGTGGACCGGCTCAATTTACCAGTGTGACCAGCATTAATTTAGAACATAATCGTATCGATAAAATTCCGTATGGAATATTTTCCCGGGCAAAAGGTCTTACAAAATTGATCATGAAAGAAAATGCTCTAACATCACTTCCGCTCGACATTGGTACATGGATTCATATGGTCGAATTGAATTTAGGCACAAATGGTTTGACAAAACTTCCCGATGATATACATTGTTTGCAAAATTTGGAAGTGCTAATTCTATCGAATAATGCATTGAAAAAAATTCCCAACACAATTGGTAGTCTTCGAAAATTACGAATTTTAGATTTGGAAGAAAATCGTATCGAAGTACTGCCCAGTGAAATTGGATTGCTGCACGATTTGCAACGATTAGTATTGCAATCGAATCAATTGACCGCATTGCCGCGAACAATCGGTCATCTAACAGCACTGCAGTATTTGTCGGTTGGTGAAAATAATTTACAATTTTTGCCGGAAGAGATTGGTACGCTAGAGAATTTGGATAGTCTTTATATAAATGATAATCAAAATTTGGTAAAACTACCATATGAATTGGCACTTTGTGCAAGTTTAAGTATTATGAGCATAGAAAATTGTCCATTGAGTGCAATCCCTCCAGAAGTTGTGGCCGGTGGTCCATCGTTAGTAATTCAGTATTTAAAATTACATTCGCCATATAGACAAATGTGATTTTGCAGTCAAAATATGTACGACACGAACAACGACGACGACAAAGATGGCACCGACAAAAAATGGTATCATTTAAAAATTTATTTTTGAAAAAAAAAACAAAAACAAAAAGAAAACCAAAAAAAATGGATATATTTTTCTAAAAAGAAAGGAAATTATTTTAAAATGTATATTTGCAACTATCATTTGACGAGTACTTGCTCGTACAAAAAATTACAACAACAAAATTAATGAATTTTGGTCTATGGCTGCATTACTATCTCATCGTGTATCAAAAATAAAACTTAATTAAAAAAAAAAAAATGTGTGATTAAAATAAAATAGCTTTAAATTGCTTAAAACCAAAATTCTTAAATGCAATTCGGGGAATCCACAAATTCTGTTGGAGCTACTACTTGTTCATAATGTGATTTCTACACTTTCTTATTTCTACTGGAATTTTCGCAAATTTTACAGGTAAGTTTTGATTTCGATTTTTTTGTTTTAGAAATAAATTTATACAACAACTTTATGATGATTGTTCCCAAACCTCTGCTTTCGGTGCTGTTTATGCGCTACATAGAATAGAACTGACGAACTCGGTCGTAGGACTTTATAGTTAGTGTTAGTGTGAATGGATACTTTTTAGGTGGGCCCCATTAGATATGCTCTTTTTTAGTTCTTATCTTGTATCGTCGGTAACAACTAAATGGACGACTAGAAAGCCTCTCCGTTTTCCAATCCTTACCTAATAATGGGGAAGAGTAATGTACCAAAACGTCTGAAATTGCAGTTCTCACTAAAGGGGGAGAGAAGTGAACGATATCTTTATTTATGTTGCTGCTACTAATGATATATCTGTCATGCACCTGGCATTTTGCGCTTAATCTTCTTCAATCCGAATCTTAGAAAAATTTAATTTGAAATACACTTGTCCGTCCATTCGTAATTAAGATTCCGACAAAACGATTCAAGCTATAGAGCTGCAATTTTTACAGTTTACTAATTACTAGAGTAAGATTTATATTATTTTTGGAGAAAATCGAACAAAGTAGAGTAGAGATGAGAGTACTGTGTGTATATCTAGCTTACTGGTTTTTGGTGGAATCCAAACGAAACTTCCGTTCCTTGATGAAGAAATGGCTCACTACCTACTATGCCTTTAATACATTCGTTTAAAGAAAAACTTCTACGAATTATTTGTCGACGTCGAAATTTGAAGCCAGAACCTGCCGCTTAGTAGTCAGCCGTCATAACCACTGATCTACCAATGCGAATGAGGACTTTGTAGTTATGCTAGGCATCAATGGTGACTTGTGAGCATTTTATATTTCCCCCTCCCCCATCCCCATAGTTTTGAATGTTAACAAAAACGGACCTCAAAATATCGGTTGCCATAAGCCTTACATTATCTCTTGAAGTGCCCTGATCATCATCTTCATTATAATTATAATAATTTTAAATTTTTTTCAGATGCCAAAAATTATATAATGTTCAACAAAAATAAACTACGTACACAAAATGTACATCAACTTTCAATCTTTAAAACGGTATCATTTTCAAAATTTCATAATATCCTAAATATTGTATATGTATAGTAAGTATATATGTATGTATTGTAGATAACTGAGAGCCAATTTAACTATTTTATCAGGTCAGACAATATTTTGATAAAAATAAGTATTTTGTTCATACCTACTTAATTATGTTAAAAAAAAATAGATTTTTTTTATAAATATGAGTCATAAAAAGGCACTTCACTTACGTTATATTGGTAAAAAAATTAGTTTTTTTTTGTTTTTCATTATTCTAAATAAAATTTTTTTTTTTATTCATATTTCATAAATAATTTCATTTGAAATTTTTGTTCGCAAATTATCGGTAATTTCCGGTTTTGCCGACTCTAAACTCAACAACAGTTAAGCTGCAGGCAGAATGCGCCGTTCCGTTCCGTTCCGCTCCGATCCGTTCCGCTCCGTTCCGTTCAAATTTAA
>JANSTT010005414.1:0-29156 GCA_026745375.1 Platyura marginata
AATTGTTTATATCAAAATTAGGTGAACACTGTACCACAGCCTCCCCTATTTTTTGTCCGATTTGCTCCAAAAACAATTGGGATCTTACTCTAGGACTACATGATAAACTGTTAGCTTTCTAGCTTCAGCCATTTGGCTAAAAATCTTGATCACAGACAGACGGACGGACGGATATGCATATTTCGACTTAGAATTTCCCGATAAAGACAATGATAAAGACATTGGTTTTTTCTACGATAAGTATTAAGGGGCGTTACAAACTCCATACCAAAGTTATAATACCCTTCGATTAACATCATACGGGTATAAAAAGGTCATTTAAATTATGATCCTGGAAAATTGTTCACGCTTCTCCACTACACGTAAGATTTCCCTAAAGTAAGACCACTTCTTAACGTCAATCAATATACTTTCGAATTTCGCCCTAATTTTTAAAAATCATTATTGTAGCCAGCCAACGATATTTATCGAATTATGGATTATAAAGTGACAGAGTGTGGGTTCCATTTTTAATATCATGGATTATTTTACCAATTTTTAAATTGACATTGTAACACAATTCATATCATAATAAAGGCTTGCGACCCCATTTTTTTTTGTTCTCTATATAAGGGAGATATATAAATTTCTTATGATATAAAATAAATAATCGAATAATATATACAAAATGTCTCAAGCCAGTCAAGAAAGAAAGGAAAGAAAAGAAAAAAAAAAAAACTTATGACAAAACCATTAATTAATATGAAAGATTAAAGCAAAATGAAAGATAATTTATTATTTAATGTGAACGACAGGCGGCATGTCTCTACCATGCCAAATTATTTGACGAAAACAATTAATTTAGAACATTGTAGATAGTGGTGGTTATGACTTAGTTTACATCTTTAATCGTAGAAAATATAGTCATTAAATTGATGTGATGGTTCTTGAATTTTTTTTTCTTTCAATTTAATTTTATCATAGAGTTCAAGAATTTATAGGAAATACGGCCTAAATTTTCTGATCTATTTCGAATAAAATGCTTAAAATACGAAGAAGAAGCTGCGACATAATTGAGAAAGTTCTTATCTTACTTAAAATACAATTTACCAAAAAATGGTTATAGGGGTCCTAACGGATGTTGCGGAATCGAATCGAATTGGGAAGTCTTGCGCACTAATTCCATTAAAACTTAGTCTTTAGTTCATTCTCCCTTCTTAGAGGAAAATTTCACGAACTGCCTTTAAAAATTGTAGGAAAATATTATAGGAAAAGAGTTATAGAACCAAATGTCAAGGATTTGTCACGTCCAACATAATTTACCTTATCCAAAGTCCAAAATTTGAATCAATCAATAACTTATCTGATACCACTGTTCGTTAGCTACATACTTGTTTTCTTTCATCAGCAGTGCCAGACAGTAATATATTAAAGTTGAGCTGATTTATCATCATTTTTAAAATCCAATAAACAATGTAGTATATAGTTGGTTACCGACACGTACACCGTTTTGTTTTTATTGCAAATTAAAATTAAAGAGACAGTCAAACTTAACACAACCTTTCCCATTTTTTTTCTTTCGTTTATTTAAATTCCAGTTATATCATTTTATTTTTGGAATTCATTCATGGAAATATTTCACCATATCTCATCCGGTGTCTTATTTTATAGAAAATAAATTCAAAGAATTTTTAACCCTAAAGTCTCTATATAGTATACCTTCTCTTAGAAACTAAGCCCAAGCCACGACCTTCTATTATTTCACATTCATCTTATTTTGTGACGTTTATTCGAAAATATCATCTTCAATAAAACCTCTGCTTTTCCAAATGTACATATGTAGCAAACAGTTAAAGTACAGACTCTTGCAGCAATAAATCTAAACGAAGTTCGCTTGTAAATTTTCGAGATTTATTGCGTAAATAAAACAATTTAAATAATTACCGCAATGGTACATATTATCGTAACGATACCAATATACATACATACATACATAATATACAGAGAGCCATACCCAATAATATACACAACACATACACCAATGCACAATGTTATTATTTTTCTTTTAAATTGAATAAACCAGACAATATTTTTTTTAATTATGTGTAGAAGTTAATTTTAGATAAAATAAACAAAATTGATTTCTAAAAGGAAGTGAAAACAGTTGGAAACTAAATCAATATAAAATTTACAGACATTTTGTTTAAACATACTAAAAAGAAAAAGTCTATTCGTTAAAAATACGATATATTTGAAAAACCAGAGGCAACATCAATTTGGTTACATAAAAATAACTGGAATTGGACTTTTTTTTCGTTATAAAACCCAATTCTAAGCCGATTAAATCCTTATATACATACATACATATGTATGTATAAATATTATGTATGTATGTAAGTAAACTTATAAGATTGTTCCTTTCTTTGTGAATATTTAAAGAAGGATAGAAAATTAACTACAAATATTATAAATGGATGTATCTTTGTTTATCTACTAAATAATAAGTAGGTACATATCAATGGTTCTTTGTCAAAAAGCCCTAAACCCTAATTTTTCAGGAAATTGAAAAAACTAAATATTTTTTCAAAAAAAGAAGCGGTGAAGTACCATATTTTTTCGTGAAATCTATTAAAATAGTGTTGCCAGATAGTGTAAAACATCCCAAATTCATGCCAAAACCATTTTTTGAAAAAATTTATGTTACGGCCTTTTGACAAATAACCATCAATATTCTTAGTATGGACCAGTGGCGAATGCTGAGAATTATTGATCCCATCATTATGGAACTATTTTTAAAAAAAAACTGAATGGAAAAAAAATGGGCATGATTCGAACATGTCAAAACATCTTGACCGTTTTTTTGGCGGTTTTTAAAAAAGTTACACAATTTAGAACTTTCTTAATACTGAAGATATGGTTTTGAAACTTTTGTATTATTATATTATTTTGAATTTGCAGTATTTTTTGCCAAATAAAATTTTTGGAAAAAGTTAACCCTTTAAGGCCTATACATTTTGAACATGAAAGCGTGAACTAAAAATTATAATTCAACTAAGTTTGTTCAGAGAGACATTCTTTATGTTTCGAGTGTATTAACATATTTTATTAAAAGTTAACCCTTTGAAAGTACCGTTTGGTCCTTAATAGGTTAACGTTTTCTGTACATTAATTTATAATTAAATTCTAAGAATGGTGAGCCTTGTATGTAGACTGTTTTTATTAGAAACTTTTCTAAGAAAATATCTTATAATCGATATTTTTAACTTCTATTAAGTCAGGTTCCGCTGTGCTGGTTCTATGTCTACGATTCCCAACCTTTTTTCCCAAAAAAATTTTAATATTTGAAAAACGCATTCAGTTTTTTAATTTTACGCAACCCAGTTTTAGTTGTATGCAAACCCAAATTGGGTTGCTAACCTTCATTTGGGAATCGCTGTTCTATCGATGTATATATAAAATAAACTCAAAAAAAATGTCGTTAGGTTTTTTATGGTTAGCAGGGCGTTTATTAAGAAATTAAATCGAAAAAGAAAATCGTTGGTATAATTATCATCTCCTTTCAAATTATAAAGTGGGAGGTAAGTAAGGTAATTACTCATTTTGAAAGCCCACCAAAGTATATTCATAAATTCTCATTTTATTAGACATACCTAGACAACATTAACAAGATCGTTATTTTTTTTTCTTCCAGGTGATATTGTTGTACCTACATATACAATACATTAATCAATTAATGTCCCAACAGACATTAATTGTCCCCATTAAACTGCATAGTAATTACAGATACGAGAAATTTCTCAACAGCCATCCGCTTTATATTAATTTATAACTATATGCATGGAATAAACGGGAATATCTTCTCCTGTATCATACAATGTCATCAGGAACCCCACTTATATACATTAAGTTACATTGAAATTTTGGAAAACCGTAAACCAATTAAGGGAACTTCATTTAGCGCTGTAGACATCGCGCAAAAACACTTTTATTGTCATTAAGGATTGTATGTACTGTACCTACATAGAGAGGTATATAACCGTAATCCAGTCAACCGCACAAAGAAGTTCCCTGTTGAATTTTATATAGAAATGAGAATTCGTTTTGTTACAACTTTTGTGGAACACAATCGATTGGGATTTGTAGCAAAAAGTTTATTTTCGATTTGCATGTATATTTTCTGTTACTTAATATGTTTGTTCGGGGGTTGGGGGGGGGGCGGTACGGTTGGATTTTGTACGAACAAAAGAAAATTTGAAATAACCTACACGTATCTCGATCAGTACAGTTGGTAAATTCAAAAACATCCCTCCAGGGTAATTGAATGAAATGACAGAACAATCACGCATTGACACTTTTCAACAAAATAATGATAAAGTTAAGTTAAAAGCGAAGTTATAGTTATATATATGTAAGTATCCTTAGATCCTTTTTCTATTCCATCTATTCTACATAGCTACATAGCTAGAGAGTGCTACTACATATCTAAATATAAAATGTCTTTTTGTTTCTCTTACATATATGTATGTATGTATGTATGTATGTATGTACTAAATATATAGTTACACTCGTGAAAAGGGTTGTATGATTTCGATTAGGATTATAGAGGGTGATTAATGAAATTAAAAGAGATTACTGTAGATATATGTATGTCAATCAAAATCTAGAATCTCGTTTGTATTCGCGTGACAAAAGCTCACCTATTTAAGAGATTTTAATTATTTTGCATGCGAATTAAAATGTACAGAAGATTGAGACAAATGAACCATCAGATAGGATCTATTTAATTGAAATGGAAAACACTTCTGTGGTAATTAAAATAAAATAAATTTGGGCATTTTAATTTTGTTTGGTTTTAAATTCGGTTTTGTAATTCGATTTTTTTTTTTAATCTTATGAGATTTTAGGGAGCATTACCAACTCCATTTCAGATATTTTCTAACTAATATTAAAACCAATTTCAGTATTAATAACGTTAAATCGTAACTATACGTTCTAATTGGAGTTAATGTCGGTTCTGTTCTGTTTTAATATTACTTTTACCCTTTTTTATACTGTCTAGTACCACTGATGAAGGGAAAATTACCAGTGGCGATTTTTGAGAATTATTTATTGATCCCATCATCGCGAGACTTTTTTTAAAAATAATTTTGTTCGAAAGAAATGAAAAAAATTTTTGTCTCACCGTTTTTTTAAAAAGAGACACAATTTTAAACATTCTTAATATTAAATATGTCGTTTTACAAGATTTATTTTGAAATCATTTAGAATTTCCAGCATTTTTTGTCAAATAATTTTTTTGGAAAAGGTTAACCCTTTAAGACCAACACATTTTGAACATGAAAGTTTTAACCAAAAAAACAAAATTAAAATTCAACTAAATTTGTTCAGGGTGATTTGTTTTTAGTGCAATTAAATATTTTTAAAAGTTGACTCTTTAAAGGGTTAACAAAAAAAAATATAAAAATGAAACATTAACGGGAAATATTTACAATTAAATACTGAGTATAATCTGTTTGACCATTTTTGGTTAACATTTTCATTTTCAAAATTTATAGACCTTAAAGGGTTAATTCTATGTAAAATCACAATATTTTATTTCGTAATAGGAAACAAAAATTTTTAAATAAGATTTGTTGGTTGTAGAATAATCTATAAAGTATTATACCACCCATCAGTATCATTAGAACTGTTAAATTATTTTTATAAATATTTTAACTATTATGGTTTACATATATTGATTATACAGTTGCTCTCAAAATTGATCGTACACTATAGATTTGTACATAAACCTTCCCAAATAAAACACATGTAATCATAAAAAAAATATTTTGGATTTTTTTTTGTAATTTATTTATATTTTCAGTGGATAGGAACGACAAACGTAAAAATTTTTCATTATTCAAAAAAAAAAATAAAAAAAATGACTAGAATTCAAGTCTCAAAATTTATTGTACTGCAATTTAAATTCAATCGGTTTGTTACAATCAACATTTCGTTGAATATCCATTAGATTTTATGACACATTTCAATCTGTTTTGCATTGATTGTACTAAGTTTTTTGGGGATTATGATGATTTTTTTGGTCATTCCTTATATAAAACCGTCTTATGGTGTGCTTTGCCAAAAATATGGCGTTTTTAGACCTCAATCTCTAGATTTGACCATAAATTCTTAACAGGATTGAGATCTGGTGGCTGTGCATGTAACTGTTTTGGTGTATTGTACAACCACATAAAAAAAAATCGTGTAACAAATGTTTTTCGTGATAAAAAAAAAAAACAAAAAATGTGTCCTCTTAGAATTTGATGGAATAAAATTTTTAGAAACAAACCACTATCTACAGAAGGAATGATCTCGAAAAAAGTTAAATATCTTGGTAATGGTCCACCCTAATAATAAGTTAAATGACTCATTTTATTGTAATTTTTTCAGATCTACAACTTTTTTCTACAACATTTTCCCCTAAAATGTAAAATATAGGCGAGAAACTAGTTTATATTAAAAAAATGCAAATTGCATAGTTTTAGGGGCTCTTGAAACAGATGACGACGATCGAAAATCAAAAAGTCGTACAACAAATGTTTTTCGTGATAAAAAAAGACAACAAACGTGTCCTATTAGAATTTCAAAATCTTAAAAAAAAAAAAAATTTATACATCAAGCGAACCAACATTTGAAAAAAGTACCATTGTTTATTCAAGGATGACCTAGGAAAAATATCTTGCTAACGGTTCACCCTATTAATTAATTGTATAAATCATTTTTTATGTAGTTTTTTCAGATCTACAAACTTTTTTTAATAAATTTTTTCTCTAAAATTTAAAATAAAGGCGGGAGACTACTTTATACGAAAAAAACTAAAAATTTCATTAACTTAGGGGCTCTTGAGGTAGATGAAGACGACCGAAAATCAAAAAGTCGTAGAATAAATATTTTTTGCCATAAAAAAATACAAAAAATGTGCCCCCTTTCAATTTCGAAATCTTGAAAAAAAAAATCCCATACATCAAGTGAACCACTCAAATGTACAAAAATCTATAGTGTACGATTAATTTTGAGAGCAACTGTACATATGTATTTGAATGGGGACCCTCATTAAAACACCTTGTTAAAAACCTTCTATTATGCATTCAATTGAAAATAATGGTTAAAAGTCATTTACGATTTTGTGCAGCATATTCAACAACAAAAACAAATTTTTTTTTTTCTTTTTTGGAAAATCTTTTTTCCCAAATGTATGGATTCCACATTATGTATAGAGATGGAGTAGATGTTTTTAAATTCACTACATCAATGCATAAATATATGTATACCAAAAGAAACAAAAACGAAAACACTAAAAAGAAGAATTTTCCAACTTTGATAACATATACATACATACCATACATACATATACATACATACATACATACATACATACTGTCTACTTTTTGTCCTTTTTGTCCTTTTCTAAATCGCTTTGAGCAAATGTTATTATTAAGATTTCTTTTTACAGTTTTTCTTCCATTATCCGGATGCGGGATCGTTATGATGATTTTTTTAACCACCATCATCCGACCTATTCTCTCTCTCTCTCTTTATACTTTAATGAGCACCTTGGAAAGCAATATACAAACAAAACATTATTAGTAGAATTCACATATATATGTACATTGTACATATTGCATATTTATACATAGCTACATAGCTGCAGTTAGTTAATGCCCATTCCAATTGACATTCTGCACGTATGCTTTTCTTCATCAAAAAGCTTTAATTAGTAATATCCTCTTTGATATAGAAAAGCTTTAGATGATGCTCTCTGTTGTTGATGTAGTTTACTAGTGTACAATACAAGTTTAAAACAATTGTAGACGATAAAGCAAGTGAAGCGTTTGTTGTTGGGTTTTTTTTTTGTGATATGTACACCCACCCACTTATTGACATAATGAATATGAATTATTGTAATTATACCGAAGTGCTCACACTTATATCTCATTAGATAAGTTTTTTCTTAGATATTTTTTTTTTTAATAATTTAATTAACACTACAATAAACCGTCCATTATTAAGTGATTATCGAATAGAGAATCACCAAAAGAATGATTATGTAACGAGAAAATTACTTGAATAATTGTCAAGAATTGGTCAAGAATTGTTGTAGAAGCTCAGGATTACATTAAAAAGTATGAGCATAGACATTAATGTAATTAAGTATGAAATGACTTAAATTGTTATTTTGAACCATTATAATCGTCAAAGTTTTTTTTCTCCTTAAATTGAATTGCTGTTGTAATTTTCGTCTAAAGAATAATTAACGCAAGTGTAGGATTCAATTAACGATCCTTTTTTTAATTAAACCAAAAAAAAAACATTTCTCTCTTATCATTTACACAACGAAAAAGAAACAATTAACGCACAATTATATTCTAGCGGCATTAATTAAAATGCTAATTGTATTTTCTTTACAGTTCACAAATACCTTTGCACACGGTTGAATTCAATCTCAATAATATTCTTAATTAAACCAAAATATTATATAAAAAGAAACGAAAATATTCCCCGAACATTTATCAAATTATATTTTTATCCAAATTATTCTACTGTGTAATCTTACACCGTGTGCTGACATTTTTTTTTTTTTTTGGTTTTTTTTTTGCCAAAATTTCTGTCTTCGCTCATAATAAGCACATAAACTACCCACAGAAAATTCTATAGGAACCACCCATACACCCTAAGTAGCAA
Organism: Platyura marginata; assembly: GCA_026745375.1. Classification (NCBI taxonomy): domain Eukaryota; kingdom Metazoa; phylum Arthropoda; class Insecta; order Diptera; family Keroplatidae; genus Platyura; species Platyura marginata. The sequence goes on from JANSTT010005414.1 coordinate 8,704, forward strand.
CTAATGGACGCTTTTTGCTATTCTTTTAGCCCAAGAATGTTGAACAAGCAGCAAGTACAACAACAACAACAACAAAAAATAAAATAAAAAAATAAAAAAGCTCGCGACCAAGTTTATTTTTTCCATGTTCAAATACCGTTATCTTTTTCAAGGAATTAATTTAAAGGCTCTCAAGATTTTTTTTCCGAGTTCCCCGAATAAGTGTACATAAAGCAATATAGATTGTCTCACTCTCTATATATGACTTTATGGCTGTGTATACGGGATGTATAAACCATTATGTATAAGGAAAATATATACTATAAGGGAATTTGCAATTGGGAAAAGGGACTTTTTAATATTCTTGACTTGTTTTCTTAGGCATTCAACAAGAATTTACAGCGTGGAAAAATGATTTGAATTGATTTTAAAACATGAAGAGGTGTAAAAAAAAAAACTTTTTTGTTGTTGTTGTTGTTGTTGCACGAAATGAGATTTATTTAAGCCAACGAGATTTTAAATTATTTCAATTATCAAATTAAATATTTCTTCTACTTGATGCGTTCGAAACAAGTTTCCATGTGAATCTTATAGTCAGTCAGTGAATGGAATACATCTACATCACCTGTATACATGAATTGTTTGTTTAGTAGTTTTTGATAATTTTATTTAATGACAGTGATTGTTATTGTTTTTTGTTGTTGTTGTTGTTGTTCCTCTAACAAATTTACTAAACAAATCTCAACTCGAAACAAATTATCGGAAAATATAATGACATAATTACAATAACTGGGCATTTCTCACTATATATGCGCTTTGTATTTGTTTATTAGAATGCCACATATAGCCACTCCTCGAGAATGACTTGACAATATTTAATATAATTCTTAAAAACACCCAAATCATCATTTCGAAGTTGTTGTGTTCGGTTAAATTGTACAAGTAACGGAGCACTCAGTTTTGTTGTCATTAAAAAAATAAAAAAAAATAATGTCGATAGAGTAGTAGGTACTTGGGTGTTCCTTTTTTATATTATTTTAGATGCTTATTCATATAGCTGGATAAAGTCCTACGCATAATAGTTAGAGAGTACCTCTTTGCATGTGTGTGTGTGTGCTTTGTTTTTTTTTTTTAAGAATTTATTGATTTTTCTTTCTACATAATATTTATTTAGGATTAGTAATAATTTATTTGAGGGATAAAAACTCTTTTAGGAATCTTTTCTTTACAATTTTAAGTAATTGTTTTTATAAAAGATCGTGACTTTTAAACTGTCACTATTTATAGTTAATATAGCTAAAATTCAAAGAGAGTTATGTCCAATTTTTCAACAATCCTTAAAGGAATACTAAACGAATAATACCTACTGTTCTGTTCTTTGATGACGTCCACTTTAAGATTTTATTTCAAATATTAATTAAATTGTAATAAAGCTGAAATTCAAAGAGAGTTTTGTCCAATTTTTCAGCAATTTTTAAAGGAATACTAAACAAATAATACTGTTTTATTCTTTTATGACGTCACATTAAGATTCTATTTCAAATATTAATTAAATTATAATATAGCTAAAATTCAAAGAGGGTTATGTCCAATTTTCAGTAATCCTTAAAGAAATACTAAACGAATAATACTATTCTGTTCTTTTATGACGTCCACAATAAGATTTCATTTCAAATATTATTTAAATTGTAATATAGCTGAAATTCAAAGAAAGTTATGTCCAATATTTCAACAATCCTTAAAGGAATGCTAAACGAATAATACTGTTCTTTTCTTTCATGACGTCCACATTAAGATTTTATTTCAAATATTAATTAATTTGTAATATAGCTAAAATTCAAAGAGGGTTATGTCCAATTTTTCAGCAATCCTTAAAGGAATACTAAACGAATAATACTGTTCTCTTCTTTCATGACGTCCACATTAAGATTTTATTTCAAATATTAATTAAATTGTTTTGTAGCTTTACAGCGATATAAACACTCTATCCACTTAAGATTAATTGAAATATATGTCAGTGGCAATTTACATCCAATTAAGATTAGCAAAAAATAAAAGTGCTTTGCTTCGGGTACCTTCAATTTTGTTTCCTCATGGTTCCTATATATAAGTACTTACATAGATAGTAAAATCAGTATAGTCTCTCTTTCATTATCAGCTTGAGGCAATTACTTCCTAATTTGAATGTTTTTTTTTTTGTCTTTTTAGCGGAAAAGTTCACATTTCAAGAAGAAAACAAACAAAATTAATTTAAATTAAAAAGTGGTAATTGGTAATTATGCAGAAGTAAAAAAAAAAAAAAAAAACTTTTTATACCCGTATGATGTTGTAACGCCCTTTAATGCATAGAAACAAATAGAAACAAATTTTAACACCGTCGACTTTCTTGTGAAATTTTAAGTCGAAATATGGAAGTTGGTCCATGGTTTGATATAAATCATTCATTTACTCGAAACATATTCGGAATGTAGACAAAATGGATATGAAAATAATTATAGAGAATAAAAAAATTAATATTTCATGCATAGACCAAAAAATTTGGCAATCTACCGTTATTGCGCTACAATCAATTTAATGTAATTTATAGGGTTCTTAATTATTTACATGACATTTTTTCGGATTAGAAAAAAATGAAAAATAACAAAAATGATAGAAAATAAAGAAATTAAGATTTTATTAATAGATCAATAAGTTCGACGACGCTAGGGTTTTTAATCATTTGTATTCATTTTACTCAATATAAACAAATTCTTAATTAATAAATTAATACCTACGTAAACGGGTATATTATAATCGGCGTAGCCAATTATTTTGTCTTTACTGGTTGATTTTAAAACTCCTATAATTTGTTTATCTTTCAATTTGGAATTTTGCATTTAAATACGATTAAATATTTTTTGTGTTACCTAAAAAAATAAATAAAAAAAAATTTTTTTTTTACTTAAATTACTCAATATTTACACGGTTTCTTCTGTAAAAATACGCCAGAAGTGACATAACCCACCTATAAATAATGGGTAAAAATAAAGATATTTTACAAGAAATTAACAATCTTAAAATCTCCCATAAAAATCTATCTCATATTCATTTATATATTTTTTAAATACCACACTCTAAAAAAAAAAAAAAAAAAATTATAATTGTCTGTAAACTTAAATATACAAGCAGCCAACATTAATTACTACACAAATAAATTGAATGTAAAATTAAGATAATAAACTCTTAGAAATTTTGATATGCAAGCATTTTAGTGGAAATTAATGATTGGATAACATTTTTGTATGTATTTAAAACAGTTTTTCAACACTAGATTAAAATTGTCTAAAATTTTGCAACTCTAACACAAAATAAGCGGTGGAAAAATAAAATATTGTGCAATATCGAAATAAATATATTTTCTATATATATATATATATATATATATATAACAATTAAATGACATTGCATATGTTTATTTAACAATAAAAATAATATTTGTTTACTCCCGGCATACTGGCGACAGTAGTTTTGACTTAAATAACGAAGTATGCCCAACAAATAAATCGTGCAATTCACAGTATCTCATAGACATTTTGTGAGTAGGTGAGATTGTATTGAGATTTTTTTTTCTTAAATAAAAAAAAAACCTTTCTCTTTCTAAAAATATTTTTATTTATTTTTTTTGTTGCAAAAATTGTGTAGGAACACAATTTGCTATGTGCCTAGATATTATTGCCGGATTGACAATTAGAAAACCAATTACCAATTACCATAAATTAAGTTCGTACAAATACATATGACCAATAAGTCAACTAAACTCTTTCTCCTTTCAATTTGATATTGACAGAATTCATTAAGCCCAAACAGACGTCGATTAATTATTAAAATATTGTTACTAAATTATTGCGCAAAATATAACTAATCATTGTAATTTAACAACACTTAATCTTTCGAACTGGCTCTAATTGAAAATGTATTTTCAAATATAAATCTGGGGTATTTTTTTATTTTTTTTTATTTTTTATGTTACTGATTAATGAACTTATATGTTTTTGCCCATAAAATACATTTGTATTAATTTGCACTATATGTTAAATATTATTCGTTGCGCGCAATTCAATGAAAACGAATTAAAATACCATTCACTTAAATCAATATGCAATAATTCATGTACCAAATGGTTAATATGAATGCATGAAAAATTATTTATTTATAAGTTTTTTGTTTACAGAATAGGTACAATTTAAAAAATGCTATTTATACAAATTTTCCATTATCGTAAATTTAAAAAATAAAAATTAATTTTATAAAAATAATATTAAGTTAAACGTTTTTATAAAATAAATTCATCTATATAATATTGTATCATTACAAATTACGATTAAATTGATCTCATTAGTGACGCTTTATTAATGATGAATGAGTTTTTAGTTTCATTTTGTAATCATCATCATCCTGATGGGATATTTTAGATGGTTTGACACGGACATAAATTAATTGGTATGATATACATATATATACCATATATATAATTTGTACATTGGTGTCAGGTGTGGGCGTGTGGGGTAATCCAACTAATATTATTTGTTACCATTTACGGGTTATGATGGTTATCGATCTTACAAAATTTTATTTCAGTTATATGGTCGCCAAAATATTTAATTTATAAACTTTTTTCAAATTTTTATTTATATTCATTTATATGGAATTAAGCTTCGGCACATCGGCCATTAATTTGATAGTTATTTTTTGTTTTTTTGCGTAACTTTCAACCACTGATGACTGTGTTGGCCATTTGGGGAGGAAATCAATCAGAAATAGCTATGATTTCGGAGAATAATGAATAAATAATAGCAAATGAACTTAGTTTGTAGTATGCAATTCTATTCCCATATTAACATAATTTATGGAGTGAACTTTTTGTCTTTTTATTAGCGGCCATAGTTTTCTCAAAATATCCAACCCAGTCAGAGTAGTGTTGAAATTGTAAGTCAACTGAAAAAAGAAAAAAAATTATTTCATCAACTGTTCAGTTTAAAGTGGTACAGTGTCCACCTAATTTTTATCAGTTACTTGAAAGAAAGTCAGAATGTTGAAAAAATGAAGATAACAACAATTATAGAGAATACAAAAATTAAGATTTAATCTATAGACTAAAAAGTTCCACGATCTATTATTATGGCGCTGTAATTAATGTTATGCCATTTCTTAGGGTTTTAATTATTTCTATTCAATTTACTCAATATATATTTGGTATACAGATAAAATAGACACGGAAAAACTGCTGTCGTAAATAAAAAAACCAGTACTCATACGGGTATATCATAATCGGCGTACCTCGTTTTAACCTACTTATAAAAAAAATATACTTAAGACTTATTAGACCGTACAAAGGGTAGATATGAACACCTCAGGTGTGAACTCACGCTCCGCCACTGGTAGTTATATAACGATACTGCTTAATTGGTGTATATGGATTGTGGATAAATCCTTCCTCTTTAGGAATAAGGGTAATTCCGAGTGTGGAAGTCTCCTATAATAGTTTATTACAAAAAAAATCGTTTATTTTGTCTCCAATTTCGTCATAAATGGCTTTCGCAATGGAAAAATATGTTTAAAAAAATAATAATAATAATGATAAAAATCAATTTTTGTTTATCATCACAATATACGGAGCTAAATAAAGCTGCCAAGGTCTCAGATTTATGATTTTGAAATCAGAAGAAACTCATAAGATTAGGTACAAGAAAATCAAAACATTTCCAACTATGCGGTATATACAGTGGCGGCTCGTGAGTATTACTGATCCCTTCATCATGGGACTATTTAAAAAAAAAAACTTACGTCATTTTGATGACAGAAATCGAAAAAAAATTTGGTGAGGCTGCGAACATCTTGACTGTTTTTTGGCGATTTTTTAAAAAGTGAACCATTTTTGAACTTTTTAATGCTAAAGATATGGTTTTAAAACTTTGCGTTTTTTTATTATTTTGAATTTTAAGCATTTTTTGCCAAATAAAATTTTTCGAAAAAGTTAACCCCCTTTAAGGTCCATACATTTTGATCATGAAAGGTTCAAATTAAAGGTTTAACTTTTAAAAATATATTAATGCACCAAAAGCATAACCCTTTCATGTTCAAAATGTGTAGACCTAGATGTAATTTTTTTTTAAAAAATAGTCCCATGATGAAGGAAATAATAATTCTCAGGAGCCGCCACTGGGTATGTAACTTTATTGATAGCTCTACAATTTCTTATAATACCATTTATCTAATCTGAATGCCCATCTATGTATATCCAAAGCAACTTCAATTATAATTCATATGTAGTCAGTAGTCACTATATATTATGTCGGTAGGTAAATAAATTAATTATTTTTTTTTTTACTTCATCAGCAAAACTAAATTTCCTGCTGAACCTCTAACTATAACAATTTATTCAAACTAAGCAATAACAAAACTGAATGCAAAATGTCTGAAAATGTGATTCACTACCAAAATTTCTTATGTTAATTTATTTTGTTCAAAACTACTTTATGAACCCAGGGTAAAGCTATAACTATTTTATAACTTCAGTACAAAAAAAAACGAAACGAAACGAAAGAAGAAAAACGTCTGAACTTACCTACACAACTCTATACACAATCTCGTTTTTGCAATGAAAATCAACATTTTGAAACTTTGGCAAACAAAAATGTTCTTGTAATATTTTTCCATACTTTTATATATATTTACAAGCAAGCCCGATCTATGCCTTCTTTATAACTTTATACTGGTAAACTCCTACAAACCACTTAGAAATTGAGTGAAAATATTTATGTTTTTATGTATTTTATGACAAGAAAAAGTTTTCCTTAAACTACTATTGTGTGCTTGATTAATGCGGACATATTATATTAGCGAAGCAGCAGTAAAATTTTAAGATTTATGGCAATTGGCATAGAACTTGTATTGCTGTGGGTGTGGTACCATTATACTATATATATTAGACTGATGTTACTTCATCTAGATTTTAAGGAGCATAGTGATCTCAATAGAAATGTGTGATTTGTTGACATTTTTTTTTTCATTCAATATTGCTGCTTATTTAATGGCTTTAGTTAGAAATCAAATCATTTTTCTATAGAACATTGAGTACTTAAGTACATATCCAGCGCTATTCTCGTAAACTGGGTTAAAAATATCGCTCCCCCCCTCCGTCATTATCACCGACGTCATAACAAAAATAGTATTTAGGTAACACATTTCAACCGGAAATATTTTTCATTATTCATATTTTGAGGTGATCTTTAATTTAATTTAACACCCTACAAATATGATCCTCCAAGCCATACGAACAACACAATTGTTTACATTCATTTGATGTCATATTTTCTTTTATTTTAAACCTAATTTGCTTATTATGTTCGCTAATAATGATTGAAAATATATTAAAGAACTATTTTCTGACTATATACAGTGTATAATATCGAAAACCTCGAAAAGTCGAACACAATTTCACTTATACTTATTTATTTAGGATTATAAATGTTATCTTAATTTATTTGAAGTTAATAGATGTGTGTTGTTTTATCAATATTTTTGCTTAAATTAATACATCCTCTATACTAACTCTCGAAAACTCGAACAGGGGTGGCATTATTCTGCTCGAGTTATCGAGATTCTACTGTAAATATACAATAATATGCAACCACTACACTAAATCATAAAATCCAAAAAACTTCAATTTTTGTACAATGGTTTATTAGAGTAATTTACTAATTAACACTATTTTTAAACGCTCCTTATTTATTTCCATGGTTAATTTGATAGAAAACAATGAAATAATAATATGATTACATTTTTAAAATGGAGACATTTGGCCGCGTTTATTAATATATCGCTGTGTTATTTCTTAAACGTCATTTTTAATTCAGTTTTAACCTAAAACTTTAAAGATTAAAACCTAAAACGTTAAAATAGCTCCAATTTCAAAAATAATTCTTTTAATCTTTTAATTCTTTTAATTAAAATTGATTTGGCAATACTCCCGACCTTTATTGTTTTTTTTTCAATTTTAATTTACACGAAATTTTCCAAATTCTAAATGAAAATGACAGCTAAATGACAAAATCCACTGAAATATTCACAATAACGGATGCGTGAATATTCGAAAAAGGTTTAAATATTTTGGGTCAAAATTCTCATTTATGCCATTGGGTCATATTTTTTATAGCCATATTTAACCAGAATAGAGTTGATCGAAGTTATAAAAAATTATCGGAAAAAGTTCACCATTAGTCTGGATCCACTGATGAAAAGAAAATGAATTGAGTTCAAATTTTCTTAGCACTCAAAATATAATTAAGATCACTCACAGTCCAATTTAAATAATAACTAACGTGACATTTTTAACTTTGTGCAAGTTTAAAAATGCTTTTAAAAGCCTCCTACTGAAACTATTACTTAATTTTCAACTTTTCTAGGACATTATATATGTTGAGACTTTTTCTTTTTTTTTTTGAAGGGTCTTAGTTATACAAATGAAAAACTATAGCGGGGTGGGGAGGGGTACACTTCTATATTAAAATAAACGCAATTTTATTGTATTTAATGGCGCCCACCAACAACATAATGCAAAAATCAAAGAAAAATTACATTATAAGTTCACCCCACACCTATCGTATGTACATATATGTAGTATATGTAGTATATGTATATATATACATATGTATGTATATGCAAGAAAAAGTTATTTTCGCAATAATCATCAAAGCTCTTGAGTATGAAGTGGCACTCTTCAGAAATCCTCTTGCAACGTAAATGCAAGAATTTTTAAATCTCTTTGATGTTTTGCAGTGGATTTACGTCACAACACGTAGGCAAAAACCACACTCACTGGTACAGTTATGAGTAGATAATATAGGTACGTATACTTAACGTATACGACTTTGGCTACAAAACTTAAGTTTTGTTACACATTAAAAATAAAGTCGTTCATATATATTATGGAGAAAATGTTCAAAATGCATTCAAACAATTTGCATATATATTGCAGAAAACTATGTGCAGCTAAAACAATAAACGAAAATTTATGATCGGCAATATTGCCAGTTTTTGCTCGTATGCAGAGGGCGGGAGGTGCGGGGAGCCGATATTTATTATTATAACATTATACATCCGACAATATTCATTCATATCTTTCGACATCCATTGGCAATAATGTCAAAAATCATGTAGCAATGTAAAAATTATTGTATTGAATGGTGGAATTGTTGGAAATACCATAATCGCAGAATGACTGCTAGTACTACAAAAATTGTTTGTTCATCCAGGTGCAGTGTCAGCAGTGTATCGTAACCAGCATTATGGCATATTTCCACAAATAGTCTTGAGATCTCTTTTTTTTATGGTTAAATGTAAACTATGGTTTGGTTGGAACAATACAAATTTTGACATTAATTATAAATTAAGCTTTTTGCATTATTATAAATTTCAATGCTGGCAATTGGACAGTACAAGGGTCAGTTTTTATATACATGAGCGTAGGTTTAAAAGGTATTATGAATTTTTATAATATTAAGTTTTCAATGTATTGCACATATTGATGAGCGCTTATATACAAAACCCGATAACTCATTTTTATGTACTTTTTAGGAGACAATAAAAACTTGTTTGTTTCGTATAGCGTATTGGAGTAGCGGAATTTTACCATAGATGCAGGCAGGGTTGCAATAAAAAGAAAATCGGTAAAAATGAGTTATCGGGTATTGTCTGTTTGTCTATTATGCGCGCTTAAATTTTGACAGCTTAGTAAGTAAGTTTTGAGTAAATCCAATAAGACCTAGAGGAGGAAGAGGATAACATGTCATTTTGTGTGGGTACCTAATTTTGATATAAATTATTCGTTTGAAACAGTGGTCTTCAAACCAATATGGCGTCTGAGTAAAAAAAAACACATAAAAACATTTTATTTATTTATTTGTACATTGCCTCCACAATTAATTTGGGCTTGGAACCAACACAATTTAATTTAGCCTGTGTTACACACTTTGTATTGTTTCTATTCTTTCTTTATTGCGTATTCGTATTATGAAAAAGATGTGTATCTGTATATGAAAACAAATATTTTTGCGAGTGGTTTTGAGTAAATTGAGTGGCATTTGGCGACCTATGATTTAAAGTATATTACTACTATTACTACTACTACTACTACTACTACTTTTTATTATTATTATTAATTTTGTAATTTATACTTTATTAACGCTACCTTAAATATTTATAAACAGATTTTTTATTTCTATAGCTCAAATTAAAGAGATTTGGAAGGAGGAAATGATTTATTAGAAGACTTTTTTAATTTTGAAAAAATACTAACAATTTAAAAAAAAAAATTAAACTTTTTTTTTACAGTGCACGATTTTTCTATAAAAATACAAATATTTTTAAACACTATTTAATGTGATTTGATCTAAACACCTATAATTTAAGCCATCAGCCATTACAGTCGATTAAATAGTTTAAAATTATAGCGATTTTTTTTAAACCTCTGCACCTTAGAACTTTGAGAGAGAGAGAGGAATAGGCCATAGGAGGATTTTTTTTTTTGGACGCCAAAAATACCCAACCGAACGATCCCTGAAAGTTATAGGCTTTATATCAAATTAGGTCGAGAAGTCCCATATAAAAGTCTCTTCATTGCCTGTAAAAATTATAGAAAATAAGGAAAATCAATAAAAAGGCATTTTCTTTGATTACCAAAAGTAGAAAATTTTCTCATTTCCACGAAAACAACACTGAGGTATAACAAAAACAGAAAGAAATTAATTCCCTAGTGACATTACTTCCCATAAATTATTCAACGATGATTAAACAGAAGAATGACACTTTATATACCCATCAACAACAACAAAAATCTCTACGAATATGGTTGCATAACAACCAACATTCTCTGTTCCCTTTGATATAAACAGAGGCTCTGGATCTGGATGATTGTGTGCCGCATCTGTAACAAAATTTTATTTAGTTTTGATATCAAAGTCGTGTTCTTGTTTCAAGCGCAATATTTGCCTGATGATGATGTTGATGATGACATGAGTCGGTTGGAAGTACATATATATTCGTGTATGGCTCTTTACCACAAAGGTAAAGGCACCTCTTTTAAAATTCCTTTTCATATGTGGAACTAATTAGAATCATTGAAACAAAATTTCTTTATTTTTTTTTTTTTATTTGTAACTCAAACGCAAAAATTGTTCTACATTTTCTCAATTAATTTAAAAAAAATTCATTTTCTCTTCTATATAATGTTTGGAGTAGGCCGATTGTTGTGCAGGTTTTATTATGATTTTTTTTTTATATGGTATGATGGATATGATGCCTCAAAGAAATAATTAGCTGTACAGCTCTGCTATGGCATAAACTTAGAGTTTGTCTCGATTGGATGCTTCCGTACGTATTATGTATGTATATGGTGATTAGCTCCTGTGATGTACCTTCTATACTTATATGGAAATTATTGTAGAGTTGCGTGCTTATAGTAGGTACCTATGAATATTTTTTTTTTTAACAAAACAAAACAAAATCAAAAGAAAACTCTTTGTAACGCATGCACCAAAAAGGAATAAATGACTATAAGTATTGTCTTCAGAAAGATTGTTCAAAACAACAGACCTTTATAGGAGAAGAGGCACACTTTACTTTGCTAATTTATATATATTTTTTTTTTTTTTTTGCAATTGGAGTGTATACATACCCCACAATTTTATACTATAATAACTAAAAGCTTCTTTTTTTTTTTTGATCTACTGTGGTTTTTGAAAACAAAACAACAACAAAATGAAAAAAGCATTTATGCTTGAAATTGTTAATATATATTTCAATTGAAAAACATCAAAGTAAGTTCTTTTTCAATAGCAGTGATGCTCAAAGGAATGTTGTGCTTTATTATAAAAGATTTTCTACAATTTCAATGTAATTTTTAATTTTCCATATATACCGAAACCTACTTAAAATATGTCTGTATTAGGAACAATTAACAGTGCCTACATATTAGGGTGGTTCGAATTGCAACATTCTTGATATCGAAACGACAACCCAATATTTATACATATTCGTGACTTGTCCAGAAATTTTTCACCGAAACTATTTTGCCAGGTTTTTTTTAGTTTTAACGGAACTCTTTTGTCTTTTTTTTTTGTTGTTGAATAAAATTTAGCCTGATTTACTCCTGCCCACTCTCCTGACGAAAATGTTGACCAAAATAAAATTGGTTCCATTGCATCTTCCATTAGTATATTTAATGTTATTACTTATACTAACCCAGGTACAAAACAAATGACTGGTAATAATAGATAAACTCCCAATTAATGCGATTGATTTTTTTCTTTAGCTAAGCCAATTCGTTTCGTAGCACAATAGACATTTATTATATCCGGCTCGAAGGACCAACGGTTATCTACAAATGACCAATTAATTCATTACTTCTTTTGTAAGACAGAACTCTTGATTGATTTAACATTAGAATGCCATCATTTATCACATCTTCCATTACATGTACATATATACATACAAACATATGTAACATGTACCTATTCAGATCTACAAATTCGTTTTATATCATTTCTTATGTATTAATCATGCTCCATCAAACATAGAATGTCTATCAATATTTAATCAAATAAATTTTGTCTATTCCCCCCAAAACAAAAACATATTTTCTACATATTTAGTTATTTATGATGCACATAATTACCGACCGAAAAAGCAACAAATCTATTTTGACGCAATTGACACTCATAAAAGCTATTAATGCGCCAGAAACGATGATTTGTATATAGTATAGAGAGTATACAATGTACCGTACATGTAACTCTATGGTAATAGACAACGTTCGCCACCACCACTACCATCAACCAATATTATTGTAAGATGAAAATTAACTATAAAATTTATTGCTTTACATTATGAAGTTACAACTCGTGTAATTAAATTTCCAATTTAAAATGTTACACAACATTATAATGTGTACAATATTGACCGAACTAATATTTTTTTTTCACTCTCTCTCTGTTGGTTTAGTATTAGTATTAGCGATAGTGTTTAGGTTGTTAGTTGTATGGGTTTTGATGAATGTCCGTCTAAAAATAAAAACCCAGCATTCTCGTTATTCGGTGTGGATGTTAAAATGTGTGTACCAACAAAAGGAGGATTAAAATATTTGTGGGGATTATTGTCCGGAATTAAAATAGAGGTTTATATTAGAGTATTATGACAGCGGTTATGTACAATGAGGCCATTAGTGTCAAAATGCTGTCACGTTTTTGTTTAACAATAATAATATCTACGAGTGAATACAAAATGCTTTTTGGGGGTTATAATCATTTTGTTAGACGACATAACACCAATTGTAGGTTAATTATATAAGTCTGTATATGTATAAGTATAAAATGAAGCCTTTTAATGGAATTTAAACACTATACGTAGAACAATAGATATTATTATACAGGCTATTGTCAACATAATTATAATGATTTGTATATGTAAGAAGGGTCATTTCTAAGAGTTCCTCAAATGATTACTGGGATTATAAGCATAAATTGGGTGAATGCCATTTTGAAGAAAAAAAAATTTTTAAAATTTTCAATATAACGGTAATCCTCACAAGGGATGCCATTTGTATACCTAACTATAAGCTTATGAACAGAAAAGTTTCTTATTGTGTAGGTATTAATTAAAGATTTGTTAACAATATCAATAAATTCTTAAAAACGTTACATTAATTAATTTAATGACTAAAATATTACATAATTAAATTAAAAAAGTAAATCTTTAAACTCAAAAAAGAAACCACAAATTGAAGAAGGAAAAAAAATAATATTCAATGAACGTCCACTATCTTCAAAGGTTTCATCTAGATTTCGAATAAAATTACAATGAAAGAAAAAAAATGTTTCATTTCACAACGAACCCAACATAATATTTAAAATTAATTGGACCCATCAAAATCATCCTGTTTGGTTCATCCATCTCTTCTTAATATTTGAAGACATTCGATATCTCTATATTAGTTATGTGTATTTCAAAAACGACGTTCATATAAACATTTATTTAAATATTATCTGATAAAAATCATGTCTCTTCTGATGTAACATTCCAATTAAACTATGTATGTCCGACGCATAAAAAAAATATTTTTATTTTTTTTTATTTTTTGTTAGCTGGATTTAAAGACTTGCATTCACATGGTATGTAAATCTACGATTGATATTTGATATTTATCGTTATTATAATTTATTGTTGTGACTCCAGGTGAAATGATAATACCAAAATTTTAAATATGGTTTTTTCTCATTTTCAAAAAAAAAAAAAAGTAGAAAAGTCTCAAAAAAAAATTTAAAAATAAATAAATAATTTACAAAATAATGATCTGTATCAGAGCGGCTTAATTTTTTTTTTTGTCAATTTGACATTCTCGTTAATTCTGTTTTTGTTGATCGAATCAGTCTTTTTTTTTGCCGATGGAAACATTTCCTAATCGATCGATGGGTTTTTTTTTACAAAATTTTACTATTATTTTTGATGGGCAATTTTTAGTCATTATTTTTATTAATCGATGTTAGTAAAGCTGATAAAATATTTTTTTTTTGCTGATCAACTCAGCGACGATTAAATAATTTCCTGATCGATTTGTTTCTTTTGTTCATCTAATGATCTAATCAATATTTTTTTTAATTTTTCTATGTTTTCTGATCGAATAAGTGTTTTTGCTAATTTTGCTGATTTAGCTGTCTGATCTAGCTGTCTAATAAATTTAGTGTTTTTGGTAATTAGATCAAGAAATTTTTGGTCGATTTAATTATTTGCTGACAAAATATAATTCTGATCAATACATTTTTATTTTTGATCGATTCAGTAAGCTTGCTGATCGTTCCTTATATTAACTGAATGATTAATAATTCTTGGTGATCGACTCAATTGGTAATTAGATCAATAAATTCTTGGTCGGTTTAGTTATTTGCTGACAAAATTTAATTCTGATAGATTCCTTGTTATTGTTGATCGATTCAGTAAGCTTGTTGATCTTTCCTTATAATAACTGAATGATTAATAATTCTTAGTGATCGAGTCAATTGGTAATTAGATCAATAAATTTTCATTCGATTTATTTATTTGCTGACAAAATTTAATTTTGATCGATTCACTTTTATTGTTGATCGATTCAGTAAGCTTGCTGATCGTTCCTTATATTAACTGAATTATTAATAATTCGGCTCAATTGGTAATTAGATCAACAAATTTTCGGTCGGTTTAGTTATTTGCTGACAAAATTAAGCTTGCTGATTTTTCCTTATATTAACTGAATGATTAATAGTTCTTGGTGATCGACTCAATTGGTAATTAGATCAATAAATTTTTGCTCGATTTATTTATTTGCTGACAAAATTTAATTCTGATCGATTCCTTGTTATTGTTGATCAATTCAATAAGCTTGCTGATCGTTTCTTATATTAGCTGAATTATTAATAATTTTTGCTGATCGACTCAATACCAGTATAGTTAGCCAATTAAACTTTTTTCTGTTTGATTATGATTTTCTTTGTTGATTAATTTGTTGATTACATTTTAATTTTAAATCTGCTGATTGGTTTATTATTTCTGCTGACAGAAGTAGTTTTTTTGTTGATCTATTTAGTAGGAATACTGATAATGGAAGGAAATACTTTTTTGGATAACGAATAACCAAACCAAAATCAATTTGTCCTTAAAAAACTTCCACCGAAGGATGCAATTTCAATACAAAAAAAAAATTAAAAAAAGTAATCTGAAACTACAATTCCCACAAATTTTTTTCTAAATAGATCCTCTTCCATTTTCAATACCATATGTTCAAACTTTTCCGTCCATTCAACCTATCAGCAAATTAATTTGTTCTTCGATAATTACTTTGGCGCGACGGTTCATTTCCTTCGTTGCCATTTCTTTTAACACCATACACATTGACTATATCTTCCAACAGAAATAAATGTCATTTCAACGTAAACATTTCAAAGGACATTTTCCCGACTCTGATATGAAATATAGGCCAAACGTTTTTATTTTTAAAATCGTGGGGGTAGTAAAATGTTTATATTTAGTTTGTAGACAGAAAGCATTATGTCGTTTTTATTTTTTACTCTATATACTATGTATATATAGAATGAGTTAGCAAAGGTAAACGTACTTGGTATAGGTCGTAGATGGAACTAAATTTTTATAGTAAAAAAAAAAAAAATCATTATTGTCAACATAGGTACACCGAGATTTTTGACATCCATATAGCTATGTATAAATGCTTCGTGTCACGATTTTTCTTGGTGGTGTAGTTGCTCAACGTGACTAGAATTTATTATACCAAATTCAGCTACCCTAATGCCATACATACCTTAGTAGTACATAAAATAAAATTTACAAATAGATTTGATTGAATTAGACACTTTAATTTCGGCTTGAAGGGATTATTTTGTGAGGAACTATTTTTGAATTTATCCAACAAAATCATATTATTTGGTTCAAGCGTAAGGGTTTTTAATGGTTTTGGTGCATCCCTGAGTTAACATAACGATATTATAGTACATATATATAGAAAAATTGTAGAGGCGGAACGCCCAAAATTTAATGTGACCCTCGTATAACTCGTAATCTATCCGGTGACATACAAATTGCTATGGTACAGATAAAATTGTTAAGTAACATA
Organism: Platyura marginata; assembly: GCA_026745375.1. NCBI lineage: Eukaryota > Metazoa > Arthropoda > Insecta > Diptera > Keroplatidae > Platyura > Platyura marginata. Next base: position 25,376 of record JANSTT010005414.1, read on the forward strand.
ATCCAAGTGCATATGTTAGATAATGTTTTGGGGAAAAAAGTATGATTTATGTGTGCCGTCCTGTAGGTACATATTTTTGAACCTGATGGTTATTGAGAAATTATTGAATTTTAAATTTAAACTTTTCCGAGCATAAATATTTTCAAAAATTCCTATCGTTTTCGAAAAGTATATTTTTTAAATAATAAAGGTGAATAATTTCAATATCATTAATTTTAAAGTTAAATTATTGTTTTTATTAATAATGAAAATCCTTTTCTTGTTGTTTGCATTTTCTGGGCCTAAGGACCTAAAATCTTCAAGGTGGTTTTGAATTAATAATGAAATGAACTTGCACAAACCTTTTTTGTATACAGATTACCCTCCTACAACACGGTGTCACTCTAACACAAATAGAAAATTGCGGAAATTCTCGTTTAACACGGTAAAATATAGCACGGTTTCACTCTAATACGATAAGGAAATCGAAAAATGTGTAATTTTATTACACGTTGGATCCTATTTACCGTGTTATAGGAGGGATACCTGTATTTATATTTAATAATGAATTTAACTATATACAAGTCATCCTCGTATAACGCGGGCGATATAAGTTCTAAGAAAAATCTGTGCTATACGAAACTGAATAAGAAAATTTCAAACTAAATTGAATGAAATAAACTATATACAGGTAACCCTCCTGCAACACGGTTTCACTCTAACACGAATAAAAAATTGCGGAAATTCTCGTTTAACACGGTAAACTATAGCACGGTTTCACTCTAATACGATAAGCAAATCGGAAAATGTATAACATAGCAGTTTTACAGTGCTAGATACAGGTAACCCTCGTATAACGCGGTATAGAAGCGTAGTTTTCGTTACAACGCGGTTTTGAAATTGCGGCCGAGGGTTACCTGTAAAATCTTTTTAACACATTTAAAAAATTACACAAAAGATTACATATTTACCGTGTGTGTTATAGGAGGGATACATGTAGTATTGAATTAAATTTACCTGTAATAATGAATTAAACTATATGGAGGTGATCCTCGTATAACGCGGGGAATATAGAAGAAAATGCCGTGTTATGCGAAACTGAATAAGAAAATTTCAAACTAAATCCAAATTAAATGAATTAAATTATATACAGTTAACCCTCATATAACGCGGGGGATACGTTCCATTAAATCGTGTTATACGAAGTCTCGTTATATAAAACTACATAAATAGCAAAATTTTGAACTGAGTGCATTTTTTTTATGTTCAAAATGTTGAAATTTTGTTATCTAAGTACTGCGTTATACGAGAATTGCCTGGATTTTCAAGAACCCATCAATTTTGGGTGTAAAAACAAAACCGAAACCAAATGTTTGACGATGATGAGGTTGCATTTCTTTATTAAACGTTTGATGGAAGGATTGGTTAAAAACATGTTTATAGTTCTAGTAAAATTACACCGTTCTCCATATATTTTATTGGAACTATCAGTTGAAAATCCTTTCAAAAACAATAATTTCTATACTACATTTCCTGCAAATCCATCTGGTATATATTCTACAAACAAATTCTTTAGTAATTTAAGCGTTCTGATACACCAAGATCTAAATAAGTATCTAAAACAATAAAACAACTGCCAAATTTAATAGTTCCTGACACACAAAAAAAAAACATCGCCAAAAGCAATCTAGAAATCAAAGCGCCACTTCATAATGAGATATGAACGTATACAGCAAAAAACAATTATTATGCAGTTCCAAAATAAATTATGTACGAAAAATAATTTTTATTTCCTTTCCGTTTCAGTGTTCTTATCTCATCAAAAGAACTCCACACAAAATATTTCTGTTTTTGTTTTACGCTGGTTTTTTTTTTTTTTCTTTTTTGGAACAAAAAAACACAAAATATAATACCGAAAGTGATTTTATATACAACTCAAGATGTCTGTATATGACAGGATACATCTTTCGTGTGAGACTGGTCGTTTGTCAAGCTCAAAGTTAAACTTTTTTCGTTTTGAAAACATTTGGCCTCTTCAAAAACACCACGGGGGTTTGGCGACACTTTAAGACAAAAGAATAAAAGATGTGGGAGAGTTTTGTTTTTAAACAATTTTTTTTTTTTTTTGTTCGAGTTTAATTTTGATTGACAAAATCCAATTACAATTTAATTTTTTTTTTTTTTTTGTTTTTTTCGTCATTATTTTCTTTGGAATTGAGTTCATGAGTTTTTATCGTTTTTATTTCAAACTATACGATCCACAGAAGTACAGATATTGTTAAGGAACTAATTTTTGTGTGAGGCTAACTATATTTAACTATTAAAGATAAAATGAATCTTTTAAATTATACAATTTCTTTTAATTAAAATTTCCAAAATTTAGTTCATCAAAACTGTTTTTATGACTTTCATATTAGACGTGCACGTGACATCCAACTTAAAATTATTTTAACAAAATTTGTATTCATCTCTTCGTCTATGATCTTCTCTTAAATAAAACTGATGAAAGCAAAGATAAAAAAATAATTTTCTCAACAATTTATTAACAAATTTTTCTAACCAAAATTGTTGCTGAGCTGAAATTTAATATTTTTTTTTTATGACTCGCCTCTAAAGAATTTTTAAACGACCAATTCACATAATTTATTAAATTAATTATAAAATTATACACAAAGAAATGTATTTTCACTATGTACTGTACATCTCTCTTGATTGTAAATTTTCTTGACAACAAAAAAAAAAAACCACCACACCAACACCAACAAAACGAAGGGGGAAAAACAAAAAGGCAAAAGGGCCATTTAATGATTTTCAATTAAAATAATTGTTTGACTGATACAAAATCATTCTATTCCGTTTGATATTTAGATTCACCATAGATTGGTCATTAAATGAAACAAACGAAATCCATTTGATGGGTTTAATGGCTATTAATTTAATTAAAATTCAATTTGAATGTTCCTATTGTTTTCAATGGAAAATTGAATTTTCGCAATTTGTTTATAATTAATGTAATTAGAAGCACTCGTGGTATTTAAATATATTTGTTTAATAGAAATGTTTCCCATTTAGAACGAGCAAATATTGAAAATTTTGTATAGTTTGAAGAAATGTGTAGAATTCTGTTGATTGGGAACCACTGTACAATTTACAAACAATCAAAAAATAAATAATGCAAACATTAAACAACGAACATCATCAGAACCTTATTTATATTCATTAATGCTTCAACTACTTATGTACATATAGACACACACTGTAGCCCTTCTTATAGAGCCCGTAGCATATACAAAGTAAATAAACATGATTTTTAATTCAACAATTTTCTTTAAGACACGCATCGCATTAAATTATTTCTTAGAAAAAAACAAAAAAAAACTAAAGCAAAAACTGTGAAAAGAATATTTAAAATTTGGTTACATGATTTTTGGGTGCTTCGAAATCAATTTTGAAATTTAAATTTTTTGTGTTTAAACATCATTTATAGAACCTAATCTATGTATGTATATGCCACGCTTATAATAATACATGATGAATAATCAAGTAGTACATATATTTAAGAATTGTTATAGTCTTTTTAAGTGCCTAACAAATTATAAAGTATTTATGTACATTACTTAATATCAGGCCATACAATGGTACAAAGAATTATTCGTACACATACTAGTTTTGAAATTTTTAGAAAACATATTTCAATTAAATGTCCTTATTAACAAATTTTTCCTTTAACCCTCTCAGGGTCAAAAATAATTGTTTGTTTTCACAGACGTGGTACTTGCTTCTTGATTGCTCGATTGAAACT
>JANSTT010005425.1:0-29152 GCA_026745375.1 Platyura marginata
AACCCCAGTCGGACTTGAACCCGGGACCTCCCGCTCCAAAGGCAACCACTCAATCCACTGAGCCATTTGGTCGGTTTTTGGTTTATACTTATTTTAATTATAATTCGACACCGTGTTTGTAATGTAATTCAATTATTTATTTAGACTTGTTTAACTTTTTTATTTTAAGTACAAATAGTCCTTTTTTTTATATAGCTTTAAAATTTTAAAAAAGCACCTAATCTATTACTTATCAATCAAACTCAAATTAAATTAATTTTCAGGTGTTTGCAACAGGGAGCATTAGCCAGAACTACAGCGTCCACGCAAATGAATTCCCTTTCATCTAGAAGTCATGCTCTGTTTACTATTTTAATACGTCGTCAAAGAATGATACCAGCCGAAGAATGTGGTATGCCTGAAGGAGATCTTGAGACATTGACCTCAAAGTTTCATTTCGTTGATTTGGCTGGTTCAGAAAGGCTTAAACGAACGGGAGCTACAGGTGAACGGGCAAGGTAAAATTAAACTAATATGTAATCGCTGCATATACAAATGTTTATCATCATTACTTTTAGAGAGGGAATATCGATAAATTGTGGTTTATTGTCATTGGGGAATGTTATTTCCGCCCTTGGAGATAAATCAAAAAAAGCATCTCATGTACCGTACAGAGATTCTAAGCTTACACGACTATTACAGGATTCATTAGGCGGTAAGTCAGCTATTTGACGAAATTTAAATTATACTAAAGTTTATCATTTTGTTAATATTAGGAAATAGTCAGACATTGATGATTGCTTGTATATCACCAAGTGATCGCGATTTTATGGAGACATTAAATACATTAAAATATGCCAATCGCGCTCGTAATATTAAAAATAGAATCCAAATAAACCAAGACCAGAGCTCTAGAACAATATCTTCATTGAGACGTGAAATAGCTGCACTACAGTTGGAATTACTAGAGTATAGACAGGTTAGTTACATTGACTATAGTTTTTTCATTTTAAATTATTTAAAAAATTATAATATAATTGATAATTTTTTAAAAAACTTGACCGAGTCCTGTCCATAGACCTAAGATCATCGAAATAGCCTCTCTGGAAGTTAGGCCCTATTCTATTGTATTCTATTTTAGGTAGACATGTTTGCTAATATTGTTCTTCTATTGAGACAAAGAATGCTGATTATGTTATGAATTCTAATACTTTATTTTTAAAGGTTTGTTACTTTAAAAAATGTTTTCTTTTAAGGGAAAACGGAGTGTCGACTCTGAAGGAAATACGTCCTTATCTGACACATTTTATGAAAATACTATGCTTCTGGCAGATAACAAACGAATGCAACAGCGACTAAAAGCTATGCAAGAAACGATAAATTCGGTTACCGAGAAAAATGTTAAATTACTAACAGAAAAAGCTACAGTTGATTGGAATTTAGCTGGTAAATTTCATTAATTCTTTTCGATTTCATTCTTTTTTATATTAATAAGTTTTTTTATGGACTAGGTACCGACAATTCTGTAACCGACCTTATTGGTGGCTATCTTAAAGAAATTGAAAAACTACAGACACGACTAATTGAATCCGATCAAATGTATCAGCAATTAAAAAAATCTATAAACAGTCCAAGAACCGTCCGTAATAACACCAGCAGTTTCGGTGGTACATAATACTGTGTTATTTTTACATTAAAGATTTTTTTATCAATTTTATTGTATTAGATGAAACAGAATTTGTAATTGATACGGCTAAAAAAGAATTAGAGAAAGAAAGAGAAGTTCTCATGTCCAAATCACTTCCTGGTTTTAACATAAACGAGAACAGTAATATGGAACCAAGGGAAATCAATTCAGATAGTGACAGTGAATCTGATTCAGAAGAAAAAGGTATTGATGATTTTTGAATGAACCTACCATAAGTATACGATTGTACATTATTTTAAAGCTGACGAAATGCAAGCCGAACTCAATGATATTAGTTCAGACATTGAATTGAAAACAAAACTAATTGAACAATTAGAACTATCACAGCAAAGAATGCAAATTATGCGACAACACTATGAAGAGAAATTAAATCTATTAAATGCAAAAATATTGAACACACAAAAAGAACGTGATCAAGTTCTTGCCAATATGGGAGCAGGTTAAAATGTTGTTTTCTTGTAATATCGATTTTTGTTATAAACTTTTTTTTAATAGGTACAAGTCCTGCAAATGATAAAATTAAAAAAGTTAAAGAAGAATATGAGAGAAAATTATCGGAAATGCAAAGAGAATTACGAAAAATGCAATACGCACAAAAAGAGCATATAAGACAGCAACGTGAATTACAAGCACAAGATTCACAGCTTAGAAATTTGAAAAATGAATTGTTCGAACTTAAATCAGCAAAGGTAAGTAGCCTTTACTTTTTTAAGAACCATTTTAAGAAGCGTTTTCATTTTAGATTAAATTAATTCGCAAGATGAACGAAGAAAATAGTAGGCATAAAGAGGAAGAAAGTCGAAGAACAAGAGAAATATCAAAACTGCGCAAAGAGTCTAGAAAACAACTCAACACTATTAAATCATTACAAGCTCAAGGGGCCGCCAAAGATCAGGTAAAAACAAAGATTTTAAATTTTGATGATGTTATGAACAGTCGATAATAATTTAATAAAATCAGGTATTAAAAAGACGTACAGAACAAGTCACAGCATTAAGAAAAGGCCAACGAGGGATGCTGAGTGTAAAAGCTGCAGGTCGTGTTCCAACCAAAAAAAGTATGTTCAGTTTAAGCTAATAGTTTTGTTTTGAATTTTATTTTTTATTATTAGATTCAACTTCATTCAGTATTCGTCAAGCGAAGATCAAATGGGAATCAGTATTACGTACTATTAATAAAGCAGCACGAAGTAAACAGGCTATTGTTGAATTAGAAAGAGAATTAGAAAGGCTCATATTAGAGAGAGAGTCACTGAGCAAAGATCTTTCAAATATACAGAAACGACAACAAATTCAGCAATCAACCGATTTAGCATCGGAAGAAGATTCACTTTCGGCTAATTTAAATTATATACAGGAAAATATATCACATGTTCAACATTCTATTATGGAATTAGATGAAGGCAAAGAACAAACTTCTGAATCTCAAGTTCTTCGTAATATAGTTGAGGAAATTCAAACAGTTGACGAAGCAAAATTTTTATTGGAAAAACTCTGTAGTACAGCTATTTTACAAACGTGTGACGTGGCTTTAACTCAAACCAGACTAATAGAACGAGAAGCTATACTAAATGAAGTATATTTATTTATAATCATTCGATCATTTCATTTAACAAAATTGGAGAGATCTGTGTTTTGGCAGAGTATATGATCATTTGATGCGATTATTTATTTGATGAAAAAATGCCTCTTAAAAAATTCACTATTGAACGTTTTGTTTATGTCATCTTTTTCAAAACATAGTTTCAAAAAAATTATAGAATGATATTTAATTATTGAATATCCAAGCTTTGGAATGGTATGTGGTAAGGGTTTCGTATATATTTAACGTTTGCTATAATGTCTCGTTTTACTAATCTATTTTTGTAATCCAACGATCGTAAAAATCTTCATCTGAGGAACGGAACTTGCCAACAATTTATAATTTTTTAGACTCACTAAACTAAACAAATTTCAATTAACTTTTTAGGGAATAGATATTTTTTGTTTGTTTGTTTTATGTTTGTAAGTTTTATGGTACCAAATAGAAAATTACTCTGACAATACATCCTTGATTTTAAATGGAGTAGTCGCATTGAGATTTTTTTTTGCGATTTATTTACTACAATAAATATTTATAGGTTCAACAAGATAATAGTATTCAACAACAGTTGCTTCAACATGTTTTATCACAAAATCCAGCTTTAAATTTATCGGAATCTTTTATAACTGCTGGAACAATAACAGCAAATAATTTAATTAACTCCAATTCAATAACCCCATCTGATGGCCTATACGATAATCAAATGGACAGTAGATTTGTTCAAAGTGCCGTATCAAGTCGTTGCACTTCACCATCGATACATCAAGATTCGTAAGTAATTTGTTTTTAATTAGCTTTAGTGAAATTATTTTTAATGTAGGGTGTGTGTGTAGTGCAAGAATAAGAAATCGAGTAAATGAAAGAAAACTCTATATGAATAATTTGTATGAAGCTATTGAATGGAATGAAGATTAATTATGGCGATATAAGCGATTTGTGTGTTAATTTTCTATTTTTAAAATGATGTGCATTTCTGAAACAGTGCGCTTGTTAAAAATAAAGATTAAAATAAAAATGAAATCTATGATCCTTTATGTATAATAGATCGTTATATTATATCATTTAATAGCGATGAAAGAACAAAAAATTATATTATTCTAGTGACATAAGTTCAACAAAAACCCCTAAAGTCAGAAGAAGAACTCAGTTGGCTCAAGATCTGTTATTTGGTGAAAATTCAGATAAGGTAAGAATACTGTAAAATTTTCTTGTTGCATAATAAAAATGTAGCGCTCTGTACTAATTTCCATACTGTACTAGAATCTCCTTTTAAACTAATAAATCGTCTATGTAGAGGTAAAACTCATTATCTACACTTTTGTCGAAAACTCGTTTTTTACATTTCCATATGTAATTTTCAATTATCTATCTATTGTAGAAGACGATATTTTTCTATCTTTATTGCTAAGAAAAATCAAATTTAAAATTCATTATCTCTTTGACTGCAATGTTAAAATTGTATACAAAAAGCCTCATAATTCGAAAACATAAAAATGTAGTTAGTTAGTTTTACCTCTACATAGACGAAATGCAATGTTGGTTTCTTCCCCTTTTGCAATGTTTTTTATTATTTATAAAGTATAGATTTGATTTGGACATTAATGTTACATCCAATGTCAATGGGAGTGCTAACTTGCTCTCCATTACTTTTAGGTAATAATTTTGAATATCCATAAAGATTTATCCGTCATATAATTGTTGTCAAGTATGGTATAATTTGTTACCTTATTATTATTTAACAAGACAGTTTTTAAGCTTTAATAAAATCACCAGCATTCTATTCGATTTTTCGGACAGTGTTTCAATCAATAATTTTCACCGATTTGCATCTATTTTTTGAAATAAAAACAGGAATTTTAGTTTTGTTAGGGTTTCACTAATTTAACAATTTGCTAATACATGTACACCTCGTATAACGCGGTACTTCTACAACGTGAAATTGTGTACGTCCCTTGTACACGTTTTAAAATTGTGTACGTCCCTTGTACAATGCGGTTGCAGTTTCGTATAATGCGGCCTTTTTATTTCCAAATATTGATTTTTTTACTTAAAATATTCTATAATAATAGAATACAATGAATATTTATTTATTTTTCTATAACCTGTGTCATGTTTTCATGGTCTCCGTTGAGAGATAGTCGAAATAATTGAAAACCATTCAAACTCCATTCCTAGTCTTACGCAAATTTGTATAACGTGGGATTTTTGTGGAACTAAACCTCCGCGTTATACGAGGGTTACCTATACTATATGGTACGTATCCGAACATTCCATTTAAAAACAGTTTTTTTTTTTGTGGCAAAGAGCTCTGAGCGAAATTAAATGGAATTATCTTATGTATGCACATTGTACTTATTGTGTGTATGATTATATGTATATACATATATATATTAACTGTTGTCTTTTATAATGAATGAGTTAACATAATTAATTAATTTGTTTGAATAAGTATAATATTTTCCACAATCAAAATATTTATTTAATATGTATTAACTTTTTTCTTTATTTGTTCCTATTTTGCTGCACTACATAAGTTCTATTGCTTCATTAACATAGAAACAATTCAATAAAAAAATCATATTAAAATTACTGAATCGTGCACTCATATTTATTGTGAAACTTAATAGCTGTACCAGCATTTATATACTTTGCCTTTTAGCAAAAGAAGCATGTCAAAACAGAAGAATAAAGAATTTCGAACTATTTGTGATCAATATTTCGAAATAATAAAAACTATGGCATATGTAGAATTTATTTAGTCTCGTTTTTATTGAAGAAAATTCTCGTTAAATTTAGAAAAAAAAATCCTTGAAGAAAAAAATAATTTTTGAGTTCCTATAAGAAATTGTGCACCTGCACACTATTAAATGGGAAGATAGTGATTTGTTGTAATATTTTAAATATGTTGCTCATATACTTTAATGAAGTAAGTGGAATAAATCTATACACAATTCATAATGTATGTGTATTGAATTATTGACAAAATTAATAAATCCCAAGCGCAACAGATTCGGGAGTTAAATTTTATCGGCTCTATTGCAATCCATAATTTTAATCGGATTCAATTAGTTTGCAACTTAATGCAATCGAGATCTCATAAAGTGCACGATTCCTCAACTACGGTAATCTAATTATATTAATTAAACCGATCATTGGAACTAAGTCGGCTAACGAAATAACAAAATGCATTAAATTTATCATTTAAATGTATTTTTAAAATGTTTGAAATTCTTTCAGAAAATTTAATGTACATAATCTCATCTCACAAGAGACTGTTTTTGGCTGGGATAATATACAAAAGTGCATTATGACATCTATAAACACCAATAAAATCTATAGTGGTTATTTTGTGTATATATTTTATTATTAATAATATATTTTTTGTTTGTTTTTGTTTGATTTAAGCCGTATGTATTATCTACTTCAGATTATACAAAGCTAAATAATTTTTTAAATATTAGGATTGGATTAAAGAATATTTATCTTAATTTATATCAAATGAGTTTTAACAAAAATATTGGAATTCAAGTTTTATACAACATATCAGAAAAAGAATTGCAAATTTGATTGTTGTTTAATTATAGGAAAATATTTTAATGACAATGAATATGTATTATACACATACTTATGCAAACAATATCCCAATGCTAACAAAGCTAAGAATTAAATAGTTTTGTTTTCCTTTTTACTTCCTCCTGCGTATATAAAATATAAAGGGAAAGTATTCGTTTCATGTTTTTTTTCGAAGTATCACCCTAATTTTTCCTTGCCTCCCATCCCCACCTCTTTACTCTCCTTTCCCTTCAAATTTGTTCTTATTCTTGACACAAGGATACATTAAAAAACGATACACAGGAGGAAATTTTGTAGTCATTCATTGGCAGGCTTTTTTGACATTATTAAATGACGTATTTGTTTATACCTAACTACATATATGTATAGTACAATAATTACATATTTTCAGAACGATATGACTAAATCTTTCAATCAACAAGAAAGTGGACGCAGCCTTATACCTCTGGCAAGAGTTCCAAGTGCCCCTGGATCCTTGAAGTAAGTATGAAACTTAGACCATTTACCTATATAGTTTCGTCTGAATAGTTGGGTTTTACTTACTGAAAAATAATTTCAAAGTAAAGTAAATTTTTTCTGTTAGAAATAATGTCTGATAATGCTATAATAATAAGACCTTATATATTTTTTTTTAATCTTAAGAATTATTCTTTTCGTTAATAAAATAAATATAATGTTATTGATATAACTTTTTTCCAAATAAGGAAACATTAAATTTAAATTTTTCTAATAATAAATCACATTTAAGCGGGCAAAGGAAATAATCTAATAACTGACTAAATTAAAATTACACACTTCATCGAATAATTTGTATAACTAAGTTTTTGGAAATGGCAAAAAAACGGCCACAGATTTTAATTGTAAATACATAGTACAAATGTACAGTGTACATTAAAAAAGTAAAATTATTATTGCTTACAAAAAAGAATTATAATTTCGAGGGCGTATTTGCTCTATTATTTTTATTTCATGCATTTCGTTGCACAACTAAACAAACAAACAAAAATACATAAAATTGTTCCCATAACAATTTGTGATCAACATTTTTCTGAACATAGGTACATATTTATTACGAAATAGGTTGAAGGTGATGACTAATGACTAATGACTAATGACTGTTGCCAGCTAAGCGTTCCTTTTAAATATTTCAATAATATAAACAGAAAAAAACCAACTTAATTTTGAAATAATTTTTGTTGTTTTTGCTAAATAATTTAATTTTAACTATTAATTTATTTTAACTATATTTATTGTTTCAGTTTTATTATTTTTTTTATGTGTAGATTTGATATTAGATGTATATTATTAATATCCATAAACTGGGAACTGTATAAAGAGGAAACTACATACATATTTATTCAATGTTTACTACATAATATACTCTCTACAGTTGATCTTCTTTTTAGCATATACAGACATATTTGCCAAGCACTAAGTCATTTCTAGAGGTTAGTTCAAAATATGGAAGTTTTTGTTTTTACGTCATGTCTTAATATATGTGCCTACTAATGGAAATAACATATTTAATTTCTTGTTACACTTACCTGTTCTGTGCTACTTATTTATTTGGTAGCGTAATTAACGGAATTTTTGCAGTTAGGGTTAATAAAAAATTTTCTAAAATTTAAATTATTCTATAAGTGCATGCGTATTACGGTATGTCTATGTATGTTTGTTGATTGTTCTTGAAAATTATCATACACATATTAACTCTTTTGAAATAAGGATGGATGGTTACTTAACAATTTTGTTGATTATCTGTATGTACGTATAGTTCCAATGTGGCACATCTCTTACATTTATAAAGGTGTTTTTATTGATATTTGATTAATGAAGCTTCATTTAAATATTGCAATTCATCAATTTTCTGATTCCCAGCATTTTCCAACGATCGAAATGTTCGTTCGTTAAGTATATGAAATAAACGAATAGAAAATACACTAAGTGCCAAACCAAACCTGTATACGTTCGGCTAGATATACAGTTTTAACTCGATTAATGGAATTAATAACAAACTAGAATTTGGGTTAAATGATATATAGTCTCATCTAATAACCTTGTAAGTTATAACAACGTTTTTATTTATTTTTCTACGATAGAGGCTGCTCAGTATGTCGGATATCATTTTGGTGACCTTTTAATATTTGGGCTTACTAATAAAAATCTCTATTCTTCTAATTTCTATATCCATCATAGAATATTACCTTTTACCCGTCATTTTTAAATTTTAGTTTTAGTTTTTGCGATACATATTTTTATATTTTTTAAATACCTATATAAATATATACTTACCTAGTACGGTACGTATTTGTGTTGTTTTGTTGTTGTTCTTGAATTATGACCTTGTATCCCCAGTCTTGGTAGAAATTATTAGCTAATTAGTATCCCATAATAGTCTGTATTAGGTTTTTTTATAAATACATACTCTTAAATTATATATATACATACATACATACATACATATAGTTTCTACATTATAATTATACTAAAATTAAATTTATAAATTTATACAAAAGAACAACATTTTTATTTAACACGCACAACACAAATTTTATATTTTTAGATTAACAAACGACACATTTTATTTAAATAAATATTACACAATTCATTTATAGAGGACTTTTACCGGTGCCGGTCAGTCGACAATATTCGAAAAAATCAGCATCACCATCATTTAGTCGAAAATCATTTGACGCAACATCGGTTACGACACCAACATCACCTCATGTTGTCCGAAGAGCATTTCCAAACAAAACTACTCTATTGTAAGTCATCTGAAAAATTATTTATGTTGGGTTTGGATTATTATAGTGTAGATAGAATTTTAGACATACGGATTTGGTTTTAGTTTTGTTTATGAAATATTTATGTATATACATATTAGGCTAAATGGACTGAACAGGTTTGGGGTCGATGTTAATGAAAGTCTTTTCAAATAATTTAGTAAATTATCTTTTGGGTTTTTGTAAATTTTCTAGTGTCTAGTCAAATGACGAAATAATAAATATTGGTCCCCCTATTATGGTATTTTGGTATTAAGTTATATCAGAATAGGGGTCAATAGCTTAATTTGCCTTATCTTAATTTAAATATTTTTAAATGTTACAAATGGTGGGTGAATTCGTTTAACTTTTGCTTCCACACTCTAATTAAATAAGTGGAAGCTCTGATTTCAATTTGAAATGCCAATTTTTGTAATTTCTTCACGTATGGCATATTTTCAATCATCGCTCGCCTGTATACGCAATAACTCAAGAACGCTAGACTAGAAATTTTTGCAGTAGGTTTTTTGACGAACTACTTAGTATATTAAATGGGCAAAATCGCCCACCTATTCACCACTTTCATAAATATTTTGTGTTAAAAACGTGTTTGTCCCATTAAATAATAAAATTTCGAAAAAAGTCGAGGGAAGGGGAAGTATGCAAACATTACAAGGTTGTACGTTGTACGTAATATAATATTCCATCCAACGATGTTTATTAGTAGCAATGCTTAGCTAATTATTTGCTTGAAATATAATAATTGCCAGGAAATTATTGTAGGGTAGCATTTATAAGGATTGATTATTATAAAATAGTAGAAATTACTTTTAAAAACAGTAGATTCTATTGGAATTGTTCCCCGTTAACCCATTATTGGTTTTCGTAAGACACCTTAAACAAAACACACTATTAAAATTGGGACCACAATACCTAGAACCAGATCTGTATGCAATCGATATATGTTAGGTGACCTGTTCGACAACATCTCGTTTCCGTTTTAGTTTCCGTCCGTATGAATATTAAAAATCTGTTGCTATATTATGATATTGGACTCATTATTTTAAGACAAACAAAATAATAATCGTACAAAAACTTACAGCCGTTTAAACGAAATTATAGAAAGGCGTTAGTTAGTTATTTATGTATACTTCATTCAATTGTGGACAGGCTATAGATAACAACGCATATGACTTAGTAAAATTTTAACTAAAAATTAACAAAATATTTTTGTAATTTATAAATGAATTTTAGATGTCCTTCAATTAATTTAAATGATTAGATAATTGAGTAGTTTGAATCTTGTGTATACAAATATCTAGACACAAAACAAAAAGAAAAAAGAAAATGTCGCAGTGTCTGGTAAAAGTTCTACTATACTGATTATATTTATTTAATTATTTTTATGTTTGTTTATTATAATTTGATTTAATTAATGTTCTAATTCCATTTTAGAGAAGACGATTACAGTGGAACAAAGTCACCACAGGCATTTCGCCGCATGATTTCTAGAGAAGATAATAGTGATGTTTTTTCGCGATTAGGTGCCGGTACTCAAGATCCAGCACCTGGAGGAGCCATTAGAGTTGCTAATGAAAAGGTAGATGATTAGCACAACTAATTGTCGATTAAAAATAATAATAAATATTTTGATTATTACAGTTGAAAGCTGGATCTCCACTTCAATGTACTCATATAGTGGAAGGGCACACAAGTTCCGTGCAATCCATACAAGTTAATCACAATACACTTTATTCGGCCGCAGCAGGTAAAATAATTATAAAATACTAATTCGAAAATGATAAGAATGTCAAAAGTTGATTTCAATATAATGTGTATGTATTGCATTTATTTTTTTTGATAGATCGAACTGTAAGAGTATGGGATATCGAGAAGACAAATGGACCGTTGAGCCTAATATCGCATCCTGGACCCGTTGTATCTATTGTGTATGACAAAAATTTGAATCTATTATTTTCGGCATGTGGAGCTTTTGTTAAAGTTTGGGACTGTCGGACCGGTTACTCGAAAGCGATTAAAACTTTATGGTAATATAAAACAGCATTGACGTGTTCACTTAATTAAAGTAACATATTTTAGTTCTTCTGGAACCGTTATATCGGGTAATTCAAATGTTGGCCTAACACAGTATGGTGAAAATCCAATTACAGCATTATGTGTTGGAGCATCAGGAAATTTGTATACGGCTGCTTCAGATAAAGTTCGAATTTGGGATTTGAATATGTTCGAAAATGTTTTTACATTTTTTATCACATTAAAAAATGCCATTTAAATTTTATTTGTAGGTATTCTTGTCTTGGCAAACTTTCAGGTGGACATCAAGCAGCTGTAATGTGTATTACAGCATGGAAAGGTCAAAATAAAACAGATTTTGTAGCTACAGGATCCAAGGATCATTACGTGAAAGTAATAATATTGTAATTTTCATTCTTTCCATATATTCTATATTCTCGTTTTCTTAAGGTTTTTGAAGTACCACTAAATGGTGGATTAGTTCTTCCACTGCTCCATCTTGAACCGCCACATTATGATGGCGTACAATCCTTAGTTGTAACTAATGATGCGCTGGGCGCCGATGCTTCCTTGTTTTCGGGTAGTCGTGACTCTGGTATCAAACGATGGAATTTACGAAATGGAGAACTTAAACAGGCAATTATAATGTGTTTCTGATATTTGACAATAACGTGAGAAATGCTTTTAATTTCTTTAGTCAATTAATAATGCGCACAAAGGATGGGTTTCTGGCATGACAATTTCAGATAATATGCTCCTAACTAGCTGTAGAGGTGGTATTGTAAGATTGTGGAATGTTGAAACATTCGAAAGTATTGCCGAACTAAAAACTGATTCTTCAATTAATGATATTGTCACAAGTGATTCGTTGGTATATACAGCTGCAAGGTATTTTTTTATAATTTGACACTTTACTTATAAGCAATAACTATTTCAATTTTGTAGTTCTGGCGAAGTTCGTATTTGGCGATTTGCAACACCAAAGTATTTATAATTTTTTAATTATATCGATTTTATTTCACAAACAGTATTATATGCATTATTATTTATAAAGTTTTATTAAAACAAATGGAATTTTTTTTTCAAGATCTATATAAATTGAATTAAAAATGCCTTTCCGAATGTTTCGTTTGTACGAGTTTGTACAACATAGACCCTCTAAGGATGCATTATAAGGAATCCAATACCGGACGAAAAATCAATACAGGTAAAAGTATAGCGGGATACCGCTATTAAAACCGGTATTCAAGGAAATTATTTGAATTACACTTTATTGAACAATTTACGTGGGATGCAAGTTGTGCTGTTTTTTTAATACTTTTTCTTATATTATTGTTGACTCCTAAGACAGCATGTGTGGTAGGAGTCACATACGGAAAGGAAGGAATGTGAGAAAAGTCCTTCCTAATAATAAATATTAAAAAAAATTAAAATTTCATGGATGCAGTCTGATTTTAAAGTTTCAAAAAACAAAATAAAATGACGTTAAATCACTTTCGAACGGATGACAAACCGATTTAAATGGCCCAAAACAAGTGTAAATACAAAAAAACAGCGTTATGTGGAACAAATTTGGAAATTAATTTTAATCCCTTAAGTGGTTTTGACGTATATATTCGTCAAACGTATTTTACTTAGATTCCCGCGTTGACAAATATATTCGACGATTAAAAATTATTCTTATAAAGTTCGTGCCACCACAGAAATGGTTTAATTCAGTTATACAGAAAAATAAAAAAAAAAAAAATCGAAAATTTCACATAGCGCTTTTATTTTGACGCAGCAACGATATGTTGCAAAATGGCGATAACTAGTATTAAATTATTATCGCCTACATTAATACTAAAATGCATACAATGCTAATTTTTTTTTTGTCTTCGAATAAAATAATACCGAAATACCGGTTGAATCTTTGAAAATCGGTATTTAATAAATAGTTAATGCATATTCTTTCTTTTCCATACAGTGTTAGTTTATACATTTTATAGTAAAACCGGTACTGTTATCAACCAAGCAAACGTTTTAACGAGAGGGACTGGAGAACTTGTCGATTCTGTAAAAATGTATATTTTATATGCAACAATAGCAAATATTCAAATTGTGCTCTAAAATTTTTTATTTTTATCATTAAAATATCACAAACAAGAGTAATTACTTCATTTTAAATTGATTATTTAGTTTTTTTTTTTTTTAATTACAACAATAAATATTTCTACACATTTATTTTTTGTAATACAACTCGAATAAATATTAATATTTTTTTTAGTTTGATTTTTGTAGAGGAATGTATTTTATTTACCAAAAATTTAAATACAATTCAAATGGAAGGCAACGAACAAATAACGAAAATACATTTTTCATAAAATAAAACATACTAAATATTTATGGCGAAAAATGGTTGCTAATTAAATGGCATTTTTAGCAACAACAAAATGCATTAAATTATTTACAAAAATGGAGCCAAAAGCCAAACTAATCAGTCCTACTTTTTTAAAAATTTCTCGATTTAAGTACTCAAGCACATGATTTGTGCTGAAATTTTCCAAAGCTAAACGACAAGCTCCTTAACTTAATTAATAACTATCTAAATCTTAAATAATTCGTTAAAAGTTCATTATCAATTTGATCGGCTCGATATTTTATTTTATGATCAGTTTGGCTTCAAAAAAGCTTATTTCTGTGATAACAAAATGGAAATATTATTGAAAATTAAATTAATGTTATATAATAAGCTATGAGATGATTAACCCTTATTAGTTCAATTGGGGATTTGGCCCAATGAAAAATAATCGTTAAATAATAATAAAACCGAAAAACGAAAAAATTATTTAAAATTTGTCCCCCACGTTTATATAAAAATGGTGACGTCTTGGTCAAAAACGGCAATTTAAAATTTTTGGATGAAAATTGGATATATTCTTTGTTCCAGTTATAAAACAGTACACTAGAAAAGAAAAGAAAGGGTGAAGAATGAAAGAACAATAAATAGAGTTGAACAATAGAGAGAACAATAAAAAGTTTTGCGCAATATAATCGAAGGGAAGAAGTACAGAAGAGTAGTTAATAAGGGCAGTGGCGAAAATAGTAAATATAGGGTAACTTAATTGTCTCAAACTCCTCCGTTTAGCCAGAAAGTTGTATGATTTGTTAAACATATCCAAAAACAAGTAGAATGTTGTGATTTCATTAAAGTACTCTTACATTAAAACGAAGTCATATGATTTTTTTTCGCTTCCTCCACATCCGATAAATCACATTCGTCACGCCAATTCATTGCATCTAAAACCTCCCATACCGCCGCTTTTTAGATCCCTACTACTACACTTTTAACCATTGTTGTTAAACTTCACTTTAGTCCAGGTATATACACTTCTTACGAAAGAGATATAGTACTAACCGTTACTTCTATTTATTGTTGTCCTAATCATTGGACATAAATTAATAAAATGGAGTTTAGCATAAACTATTGTTGTCATTTAAGTTTTTACATAAAAATGACGACCACCTGAGGATTATAAATGGCGCTTACACATTTTACTTTTTAAATAATACTGATTATTAGTGAACAATTATAAATGTTGTCTATGGAAAGTGCTATTAAGTTACTTTTTTAGGTAGGTACTAAGATTTTATAGTAATAACTAATGAAGTTTCAATTTAATTTATAAACTAGTTACAAAAATTGCTTAAACTAAGTAGGAAATTTATAATTAAAAGTTATAAAAATACAAAAAAAGGGATCATTTAGAGATAGATAATCATAAAATAACATTCTATTGTAGAGCTTTTCATCATTTTGTTATCACATCCCTAATTCCTATAGTGATTGTAATCATTAATCACGAAAAAAAAAATAAAAAAATTCTACCAGATAAATACAATATTCTTTCCTATGTTTTTAAATGAATAACTCTTTAACATTGACTAGTTTAAGAACATTTAAAAATACCTACTGTTCTAATTCCATTGTCGGCATCAATTAAAAAATTGTTTATTTCTATTGTATGTGTCATATAGTTGATGTCCAGTTGTTTTAATCATTTCACCTAAACGTTCGGCACGATCTCGATCGATAGCCATAGCCAAATATTGTGTGAACATTATCTCTTCATCTATGTCATCAATATCTTGGTGGCTAGTTTTTGGCGATTCATTATCTTTTATTGGTAAAATTTTAAACACCTGAGGCAAACGTTTAGTTTGAATAATATGTTGTAAAACATCTGAAATATGACCAATTAAAAATTTAAAATAAAAACTAGATTTTAACTTCAACTTACCCGCTAACAAATTTTCGTAAAATTTTTTTGAGTGATTTTGAATTAGAAGTTGTTTCTGATCTAAAATTCGCGTTAAAAAATCTAACCAATCATTATCAAAAAGTATTCGACTCTATAAAACAGAACCAAAAATTAATTTCATTAAAAATAATAATAATAATAATAAAAATCGATAATCTTACTTTGGCGTATTCCAACAATAATTCTGAACAATTTTCAATAAAGAAATCGATACAATTACCCATTGGCAATAGAATACTAATAAATCCATTTAGACCTATAAATGGCGCATTCGCTTCGAAGAAATAGACGATTTCTTGTAAAATATCACGTGTAAGCTTAGAGCTGCATAGTAGTGCCTAAATAATAATGAAAAATCATTACATTATGCAACACAAATGTATAATAAAATTTTATGAGATGGAAAATTCGAATTGTACAAATAGTTCCGAATTCATACAGCTCCTTGTCTTGAAGTATTGCGAATCTACTTTAGCCAGTACATACCAGGAAATGTTCCTTTTGTCAATTTCTGCTTGAGTAATAATTTAACCGTCACAAAATAGGGTAACGATTTGAAACATTATTTCAACCCGATTTATAATAATAAGAGGCGAATGGTTACTAAATAACATGTTTTTTTTTCAACAAAGTATAATTTAAAAAATTAATTTTACCTGCAATTTAATTAACGTCATCTGCGTTTCATTTATTCCATATTCTGCATTATATACGTCCATTTCAAAATTTTCCGGTAATTTAGTTAATGGTTCCAAAAAATTTAAATATTTAGAGCGTCTATCCAAAAACAAAATCGGCTTCTGTTTAGTGCACAACGATGATAGTATTTGGTTGCCAATCATATTTGGAAAATGATTATCATTAAATGTTTGATGATGTTCGAAAAGTTTTGGTAAATTTTGTCGCATGAATTTAAATATCTCATCATTATTGCATGTATCGATACTGTTTACTTGAACTTTTTTTAATTTTCCCAAATAGATACGTATTAGAATTTTCATAGCTTCACTTTGTATTGATTCACAATAAAAATGCTCAATGGCGCAGCTGTCCGATGGAACAGAAACAGAATGTGTTTGATGTTGATTTTGAGAACATTTAAATCCGCTACTCGATGTTGTTGTTGTAACCGATTCAAGGATGACCGATTGATCGCTTACTGTACCCGAAAATTGACGAACAATATATAAATTGTAATAATACGATTCCAATAGCACTTGAAGTACTAGTTGCCCGGTTATGTAACCACTTTGTCCTACGTGCGATGCCAAATAGTCCATCAGTAATTTTAATAGTAAATCAATTGATAGCACCTTTGTTTCAATAATTAAATAAATAAATATATTTGTTATACATTGTTGAACAGCCATCGAACTTGTAGATAGTAAATACGATTCCGTTAGTTCAGAAAATGTCGTGACACGTTTTCCCGTTTTCTTTATGTGTGCAGTATCAAAAAGAATACACCAATATTGGGCTAGAACTACAAAAAGTTGTTCTTCAGTTAGACTTTTTATGATTTCATTTGCTTCTATATTTTTATTATGTCTAACTTTGTCCAAAATTAAGCATAGTTTATCATCATCAGTTCTAAAAAAAATAAAAATAATTATGAAAATGCATGCAATATAAATATAATCGACAGAAAAAAAATATAAAAAAAAATTACATGTGTTGTTTGGTATTGATAGCTTCACAAACTTTTGTGCTCATATAGTCCCGAAAGAATTGTGATCGTAACGTAAGTACAGCAATTTCATTTGGTGCATCCATCAAAAATAGTTCAATGATTTCTTCACCAAAACTAATTGATTTATGTGATCGTACAGCTGTTAGCAATCTGCCAATATCTTCTGATGGTTGACGAAATTTTATTATCATATTTTTTAATGTATGAATTAAACCGAGTAGTGGTCGATGTTTGTGCGTATCAAGAGCTAAAACTCTATCAAACACATCCTCTATAGAAATTTTTCCCATTGTGTAGTAAGGAAATGCTAAGCAGTATTCCTCTCGACTACTGGAAAGTACACAAAAATCACCTAACTTCTGACACGAATCCAAATAGACACGTTCACAATCGGTCGATGTATACTTTGTTAATATAGCTTTTTGATCGTGCCTATTAATTCCATAAAATTCATTAGCTACTCTCATAATCATGTGTGCTTCACTCATAAGATGAATGTATGTATTGAGACTATCTTTGATGTGACTTCTAGCTAATTCCTCAATATCATGAAATAAATTTTCCGGTGTTGGTAAAGTTAAATTATATATTGTCCAACTTGACTCAAGATCTGTTTTATCTAATGTACTAGCAGTTATATTATTAGCTAACAACACTAGATTTTCATTTGTACAAATCATAGCTCGTACACCTAAAAATGGCCTTAGACCAATTAAACAGATAGGCTCATCTATACGTGGACATGCTTCAATTGGAAATAAATCTTCTCTCAAATTATACTCGAAAGAACTGCTAAATAATTGATGACCAATACGATGGGTATATGTCTCCATTCCACGATCTGTTAAGGCTTGGATTACAAAATCATTCATTGCAACATCAATAACCGGTGAGGTAAATGGATATGTTGCAATAAAATTATTATCTTCAGTCATCCATTTATCTGAAAATAATTCGAAAATTATGAAAGTATCTAAACTCTTGAGGGACGAATTTTTAATTTTGGATTTATTAATTTATTAATTTTTTTATTCTAAATTGTATTGTTATGATAAATAAGGGTAATTTTGATTGCAAAAGTAAACGTACACAAATGTGCCAATATCCCTTAAGAGGCTAATGTATCTAATAAAATTAATTTTGGTCTATATATTAATTAAATACACTTCTGTATTAAATAAATAAACTTACCATTATTGCTAAATTGATAAAGATAACCATCATTAGATGTTGCAACTAATACTGCAATACCCAAAAAACAATCACTACTATTCGATTTTAAAACATGATCCAATGATGGTACGGTCTCAATATCACTAGTCTCAACACGAGGCATATAAATTGGTTTCATATAAAGACACTTAAAAGGGTCTCTTAAATCTCGTTGTCTTATTTTTAGCAGCGATTTAACAGAATACTCTTTGACACACTTAAATTATAATTTAAAAAATATGTAAACATTTTAAAAAGTTAGTAATAAAAAAACTTACATTTAAAGGTATCTCCAAACCTTTTTCAGATAGACGACGAAACGTGCAATCCATATCAATATGGATTGGACGATACTCTGATATGCTTGGTTTTCGAGGCAACAGTCGATCTGAAGTTGACGTAATATTTACAGTCCAGTCTTCCGGTCGTATTTCATCAAAATCAACAAAAGCAAATGATTTTTTACCATTTCCTACACAATTATTGCTGGTATCTGACGTGAAGCTATTTGCTGATATCATATCATCACTTTGAGATGAACTACTTTCAACAATTTTGAATAAAGTAGCAAATTCATTATTTAAACAACAAACACAGTGTTCCGAAATTAACAATTTGTTTGGTGTAAATTCAAGATCAATAACAAACGGCATTTCTTTGAAGTCAATATATTGATATTTTGTGCTATCATTAGTGCATGCAATTAATTTGTAAAAAACAATAGTGGTATTTATTGCAATAGCGATATTGCCAGTCATCTGTAAAAATTCAAAATTATGCTTTTTGTATCTTTCTTGTAAAAATGTGTGTAGGAATTGAGATTTACTATGTTACTATACACACATTCTACGGCCTAATTTAAATAAATATCAATTAAAATGTATCTTACCTGACAACAAGCTATTCGTGTCGGAGTTCCTTTCAATGGGATTTCAATAACTTCAAGACAATTACTATTATTGGTTGGTGTAACTTTTCCAGCAATTCTTGCTCGAATTGATGTATTGTATCCGGATGAATCTACTGTGCTCCAATTTGCATAAATACGACAAAATAGTTTTTCATTCTGACGACGTCCAATCCTTGTTTCAATTGTAATTATGTAATTTCCTAAAATGTAGCATTTATCAAAAAAAAAACAACTAGATTTTTGCGAAGAATAATACCTTGGGCTGGTACTTACCATTTTTACTATAATCCAATTGATGGACTTGATCAATTGTTGGAAATGATATACTTTTGCTGATACTTTGGTTATCGTTGTGGTTGACATCATTGCCAGTTTCTTTTAATGATACAATTTCAATAATATGATTTGATTTTGCTAAAATAATTTGATCACTGTCTAGGAGACACGATGCTATTATATCATCATTAACAGTGTGGATATGTTGGCCACAATAGTGATATACAGAAAATACACGAACCATGTTTGCCGTTAATGTTCTATAATCGGTCTAAAAACAAAAATGTGTCAACGACACTTTAATGTTCCTGTTCATGTAACGAATCCATTAACAACTATGAAATGTACACTCCCTTTCAATTTTCAATTAAACAATTGGACAGTGTTCTCTATTTTATATACTAAAAATAAATATTATGTCATAATATAAATATTTGTATAGAGTAAGGGTGTTATACTTTGGGTTGCTGTTAAGAACTAAAATCCACCCACTACTGCCATACAGCCAGATAATAGAAAAATCGTTCACAACTAACGAATTCTATGCAACAAACAAATTCAATATATTTCATGATCTATTAATGTTTTTATTAATATAAAACTTTAATCAAAATTGTTTTATTTTTGAGATAAACAATAACTATAATTCACAAAGAACCTGACCACAGTTTTGTAGTAATGTTCGCTATTTTGCCACCCTGATATAAAATAATCAGATACTCTCACCGAATCCAAGTACTCAAACACTAATAACGAATAGTATTCATTTTACTAATTACGGATTTACGGATAAATATAACAATTTTCAGCAATTTTTAATTAAATAGGTACACTTCAGAAAATTAATTATTTATTTTATTATTTTGACAAGAGTTAACCAATAAACGTTTTTCTCGCTTTAACATATTAATTATTTCGATGTATATGTCTTTCTCTAAATGTTGCGAGATTATACTAAACTTCATGCCTAATTTAAAAAGAACTTTTTAAACGAGTTTTCTTGAGACAAAAAGTTAACAATCACGTTTGAACATTTTTTTAAATCGAGGAAAATTTGAACATTTGACTCGAAAAATCGTATTATACTGTTTTTTTTACATCAAGTGTTTTCTATTTAAATAAAAAAAGAGCTAGTTTTTTTACAAAAGTTATAAATACCAAAATATCAATTAAAAAAATCATATTCAAAACTTTTTGTCTTATGAAATCTCGTTCCAAAAATTTTTGTAGCGACTTTTCCTGTAAAATTTGACATGAACGTCTGTATAACTCGCCACATTTAGAGAAGGACATATTGAAATAATTTAGAACGAGAAACGTGTTTCATTGGTGGACAAAATGTCAAAGTGTTAAAATAAAATAAAATAATAAATTTTTTGCTAAAATTTGTTATTCGTAATCCGCAATTAATACGTATTTGTACCTCAAATACTATTCACTGTTAGAATTGAATAATTAGATTCGACAAGAGTACCTGTTCGTTATGTTTAAATTACCGACCATAATTCGAAATGGACAAAAATGTTTTGTAAGTATTTCGTATCTTTATTTTGGACCAAGGGTCTAGGCTAGGAATTTGGAATGTTCCATTTTATGCCACTAATGTTTTTTAAGTACTGGATGAGGGATGGATGAAAGTGGGTAAATAGTAAATACTTAACCAGGGCATTTTTGCTATAAATCTAAATCAATCTTACGGTAGTTTCCAAGATGCTAGTTTTAAATATGTTTGAAATATGTATAATTAGATTAGATTGACAATTCTTCTTTAACACAAATAAAACGCATTGATTTTATGCCTAACCCAAGGCAATATGCACCATAAATTGTAAGCTCACATTTTTTTAACCTGAATACAATCAAAATCGAAAACGAAATTGATTTATATACTAGGTACTTAGATTCTAAATCAAATTTTATGTTAATAAATACTATTACGTTAATAAATCCTACTAATTTACATATAGAATTCAAAATCTGTGTCAACAAAGAAATTTCATACATCTATTTCTACAAACTTAAATTTGGTACCAATTGTTGTTGAACAAAGTGGTCGTGGCGAACGAGCCTACGATATTTTTTCTAGATTACTTAAAGAACGTATTATTTGTCTCATGGGTGCTATTCATGATGATCTTAGCTCTTTAGTCGTTGCCCAACTTTTATTTTTACAGGTAAGTATTCATATAAAATTTGATTTAAGATTATTAATTATTAAATTTCTAAATTAAAGTCAGAAAGTAGTACAAAACCTATCCACATGTACATTAACTCACCAGGAGGAAGTGTTACTGCTGGTCTTGCTATATATGACACAATGCAATACGTGAAGCCACCAATTGCAACATGGTAAGGTCTTATTCTATTGCTCGTAGTTTGAATAATTTCAATACATTTTTATTATAAATTGTCAGGTGCGTTGGACAAGCAGCATCTATGGGATCGTTACTATTAACAGCCGGTTCACCAGGGTTACGACATTCATTACCAAATGCTCGAATTATGATACATCAACCGTCTGGTAGTGCTGGGGTTAGTATAAACTTTATTTATTTGTGTAGAAATGCACAACTTGAGAATCACGACAATTGAAAATTAGAATGAGAAATTTTTTATCCAACCACATTTTCGAACTGATATTGATTTGTATATCTTGGCAATGAACCAAAAAATATTCTTTTATTTTTCTTGAGTAATGCAATTAAAAGTTAACATCCTTAATTTGGGTATAGATTTTGTGGTAACCGATGATTTTTTAAACTCGCCGTCATTTAAGGTTTACAAAGCAGACCTCTATTAAAAAGGAAAGGGTCTCTATCTTAGTCCGGACCAATCTTCCAAATTTACCACGTACAGGCTGTCTTTATTCTACTAAAAAATTATGCCTACTCCCACCTTACTAGGCAGGTTTTAAACGTCTATAAATGGCGCCTATTATCAGTATTCATTATATACTTATTATTTATTATTAATTAATAGGGTCAAGCAACAGACATACAAATTCATGCGCAAGAGATCATTAAGCTTAAAAAACAGTTAACCGAAATATATGCAAAGCACACTAAAAAACCGTATGAACTTTTCTACAATAAAATGGAAAGAGACAATTTTCTAAGTCCTGAGGAGGCTAAGTCGTTAGGATTAATTGATACTGTTTTAGAGCATCCGCCAGCTACAGTGCCGGATGGTGAAATAAAATAGTAATGGTATTCCAAATATTGTTTATTTGGGTAGCATTTCAAATGTTGCTTTTGTATAATGCTTAGATATTAAGTTTTTAAAAACAATAACATTTTTTATAATATCTGAATATACAATTTTATTTCTCAATTATCTTTCAGTTTTTAAAGATTTCTACAGATTAGAAAAGAAAATAATAATAATTACAGTAAGTATGTGTTGTATATATTATTAGAACATATATTGTAGAATTCGGAAATCTATCGACCTAAATGCGATTTTATACCCCTATGAGCTATGAGTATTATAAGTTTTGCACGGAGTTTATAATACCATTTAAAATTTGCCACTATCGAATTTTTCCTGAAATTTTAGGCTGAAATAGTAGAAGTATACAATCTCTGCCTGTCCGTGATTCAGACTACTTAATTTTTTTAAACTTTAATAATTACACAGTAAGCAGTATTTTTAACATTATAATACAAAACAAAACATGGCTTGTTTAACAAATTTTTTATTAAAATATTAAAAGTACAAAATTAATAGCTAGAAGTTGAAATTATATAAATTTATGCATTTTTAATAGCTAAAACAAAAACAAAAATCACAAATTTTGAATAGACTAAATTATATTCTTTAGATTTAGAGTCATGAGAAACGATTTTTACATTAAAAAAATTTTTTTGATAAAAATAAAAATATAATTTACAATTTTTGGCAATGATTTGAATTTATTATTGAAAGAAATTTTCTGATTGTAGACATTATTTATATGCATAAGTTAAGCCAAAAGTCACTTAAAGTTGGCTTTGTTCTTTTCTTATTTTTAAATACAAATTTATAATATATAAGTAAACAATCTATGAAAAAATTTGGTGCAAAGGAGGCCTTATTCTAATATATGATTGCAAATAACTATCAAAATTTCATGATGAATCGCTTAGAAAATCTAAAAATGAATTATTAAAAAGAAAACCGGCAGTGACTTTTGGCCCGCTCTTAATATTATAAGTAACTGGGAATGATTCTTTTTTTTTTGTAGTACATTCTAATCTAATAAATATTTATGTAAATTGATCAAATAGTTCAAAATAAGTTTTTTTGTTTCTTTATCTCTAATTAGTTTTTCTCACTGCCTATTTTAATTTAGTGTATTATTAATAATCAATATTTTAATTTTTTTTTGGTTAATTCAGTTCATTACCTAAAGACTGGTCGTTTCATTTTTTAAAAATAAATTTATTGTTAATCTATAAAATATATTAAAAATAATTATTTGGGTTTAAAAAAATTAATTAAATTAATTTTAAATTAAAAATAAGATCAAAATAAAGATTTTCATAAAAAAAAATTTAAAAAAAAACATGTTGCCTTGGAGCGCTTATTATATTCGTAAATTTGTTATGACCAAGACATATTGCAATATTTTTTTTGAAGGATATAAATATTTTTGCTATGACATTTGACATATTGCTCACATAATGTTAAGCATAGTTTAAACTTTAATTTGCAGAACAGAGAACAAAAGTGAAAGCTATTTATCACGTATGTAGGTACAATTATACAGTGCTTGTCTAATGAACAATAGGTTCATAGTAAGATTTCGCTTGCACTTTATCCTATACATTATTTTCCTGTAAGATATTCATTGTGCGTAAATAAATTAATTGGGATAAAGAGTTACTATGCTCAGGTAACCGTTTACAAACTAAAATTTTCCGAAAATTTAACAGCAATCAGCCTTTAGATTTTAAGAATTTTCTTTTTTCTTTTCTAGACTTACAGCTCGTAAGTTGATCAATTTATTGGCGCAAAAGGCATTTCATGTGTGATATTTAATGTAAATTCTTTCTTAATAAATCCCAAATATATTAGCATTTTATTTTTAAATATATGAATAATTGAACATAGGTGTAACACCTAGTTTTTGATAACAAAAATCAAAATAGTAAACTAACGCGATTGTACGGAATTCAGTAAGTTATAATTTTCTTTCATTTTTGAATAATTCCAAGCACTAAAAATTTCATTATTTTTTAATAATAAATTAGTATTAGTATTGTCAAAAAACTGGCATTGTGACTTAGTAAAATATTTATTTTTTAAATGTTTATACCGACTAACACAAACGTATCGTATGTTACTAGAATTTTATTTTATTATTTCGAATTATAATCAGACATATTTCAGATAAATATTACGGACATATTTTGATTTTAATTATCACCAGTTCATAGATGTTAAAAACTAAAATTTATACAGCTCATTAATTATCTAGATTATATGTCCATTACCTAATTTGTTATGTGTAAGCATTAATATATCTTTTTTTTCTTTTGGAAACCTTAGTTCTCTTCCTGTCAATCTGGCAGTTTCTAATTCTCTTTCGGCTAAAGTTAGCTCACGGCTTAGTACGCCAGGGTTTTCACGTTCTCTAGCAATCCAATCCAATGCCATTTGTGCTCTCATGTCATCGTCAAGTGTACGATTTGAATAATGAGCAACTACTTCTTGACGAGAACATTGTCGTTCTCGCATAGCTTTTAAAGAACCATTCCAATGTAATAACTGAAAAACTGTCATTAACTCTTGAAATTCTAGCATTGTTCGTCCTTTATTTGCCTCCAGCATGAATCTATAATTTTGTAATAAATTATAAAAGATGCACAATTGCTAATTGGTTTTTACAGTAATCATAATAATTTTGAAGCGTATCACAATTATTTTACAATAATTAATAATAATATATAGTAAATATAAATAAATTTACCGAAATGCACCAATACCAGTAGCTGGACTGTCTTCTTCTTGATTATCACATCGAAAGGAAGTTCTCGCTTCTTGTACAGCTTTTTGAATAAATTCATCACTAATTTGCCTTGAAGGATGCTCATTAAATACAGAATTCATAAGAGCAATTTTTGCAGAACTACGTCTTGCTTCAGCTTTTGTTGGACAATTCTAAAATGTAGGAAAACGATATCATTAAGAAATTTAACTGAAAAAAATGTTAGTTTCATTTTATACCTGAAAACTTCCAAAACAACTACCACCTGGAAGGGTCACATAGCATATGTATGGTTGACTATTTGAGGGAACTGATTCGTATATGACTAGAGCACCATTTTTTAATTCTGCTCCTCGAGCTTGTTTCATTTGCCAAAATTCTTGAAGTGCCTCTACCACATTGACTGAAATCAAGCAAAATATAGCAAGTTTAGAAAATTTCTATTAAATTAATTTTACTTCTTTGTACAGAACGTTTAAAATAATCAAATTTTCAAGAACATACAATAAAAATAAAAACTATAATTATTAGGTACTAAATAAACTTAATTATTACACTTCGATATCGATATCTTAAAATATGTATGTATTTAAAAACTTTATTTAAATTATATTGTATTGTGAAGCCATAGGTACAACACTGTATTGTCCTAAATAAGAATGTTTCAAGCTGAAGTACCTAATTTCAATTTTTCAATAATAACGTCTGCGAACGTGACAGTAGTTGATTGTAATGTGGCAGCCTCATTCAGCAGAAATCAAAGACCGCATAATTGAAAAGGCTACTCATTGATTACAATGAACTTAGATTAGATATAAATTATGCATGACCCTTCATGCGAAATATTTAACACTGCGGAATTTTTTTTATTATTACATTTAGATTTCACATATGACACTATAAGCTTAAATTATCTAAACTATAGTTAGGTGTTAAAGAACAAAAAAACATAAATATGTAGAAAAAAATATACCTGTGTAATCACTATCATCATAAAGTCCAGGAATAGTTGGCACTGCCCAAAAGGGCTCCTCGGGATACATCATCATCATTTAGAAATCCAATATAAACAATTTACAGAATTGTTTTTGGCAATTATAAAACAAGATTTTTTTTCCAATATATTTTAAGATTCTTCTTCTATTTAAATGTCCACATAATAAAATGCATATGTGCAGAGCTGCTATGTTGAGTTCAATGATTTTATTTACGACTCTTCACATTTCTCTACGTTGAAACAAAACGAAAAATGTCGTTCAATAAATTTTAAATGTAAAAACGATTAATTTTTTTTCTTTTTATTTTGCAATTTCACAAATGAATTTACACAAGGAAAAAAATGTACAGCCGCTGAAAAACTTTATTTTATAATGTATGTCTCTTCTTAACTTCTTACATATATGCAGTTCGTCGCTTTTGAAGTCTTTCGTTTTCCATAGATTGAATAAACACACAAATATGGTGTCACTATTCCCTTTAAGCGAAGAGATCGTCAATTACATATATGATGTAGGTAAGTATGTATACATAAACATACATATGTACATATATACATAAATATATATGTATATATACCTACATATAATATTTAATGTTAATATTACAGTGTAGAGACTGCACACTTATTCATCAATTTTAGGACATTGCCCGTAACTTATTATATCAACAGTTTAGGTATAGCAGCAAAATTTAACTGGTTTAGCCTCAAAAACATCATCTAAATATCTCTCTTGATTAAAATAAATTCTGCGATATTATACCAACTAGTCGCTGACTGTACAATTTTGCATTTTTGCATTAATTAGAAGCAGGTAAATGTACGTATTATAACTCTGGTTAACTTACAAATTTTTTTTTCTTCAGTAAAGTGATTTTTTTTTTGCTTAGCAATCTACACTTTTAGATGCAGCAACACAACTCTTTTACAGCCAGGAATATACAGAACGGAAGTTATTATACATGCACACACCGCACACAAATTGACACTTAATTTGCCTTGGGGCTATTGCTGGAATTTTCTTCTATTTTCTATATGTGCATTTATTAAAACCATATTTTTTTTATTTTTTTATTTTTGCTATATTACTTATATTTATTATTTTCAAACCTTTTGGTTATAATGCTTTTGTGACACCACTGATTGTTGTATTACAATTGAAGTGGAAAGTAATTAAACCAACAAGTTAAACACCAATGATCCACATGCACAATTCACACACAACTGCTTCGAGACGTAAACGCGACTAAAATAAAGAACTTTAAAAACTAAATCTCAACTTTGAGTTTACAAAAGTGACGTTCTTGAACTAATATGTTTCTTAAACAGAGTCTTCAATATATATTATATATGCATATACACTTTACAGCTGCGGGTATATAAAGTAGCTGGTATGATCATACATAAATATATAGTTATATTATTAGTACTACCTACAGGTAGATATCTGCATATATGTACAAATACTAGGTCGGAGCAAAATCCTATGATAAGGAAGTTGTTAGAAATTGATATTTTTATGAAATTTTGTAAAAAATGTTATTATTTGATGCTCCTATTGAAAAAGGCTCAAATACCTCAATTACTAATATTTAATTAAAAATTTTACATATTTATTTATTTATTTTTGACTTTATAAGTAACGCTCCACCATAATACAGTAGTTCCTCAACGAGGAGAAATTTTAACTTCAGACTATTGAAAGACTTATTGCAAAAATTCACCACCAAATTCTTTTTAGTTCTTTTTTTTAAAACTTATTTTTGATGTTGCTTGGTAAAAGTTTTGTACAATGTTACCCTATTTTGTAAAGTACACTCGCTAACTGTGTGTTATTCAGAAACGCATCATCCACGCTTAACTGTATTGTAAATATACCTGCATAATGTATGTTCATAAGTTCATATGTATATGTAAATTGTACAATCAATATACATCCATACATATATGACAATGTCTTTTGTACCTGATTTCTGTCTCCTGTGCAAAACATATAGGAATAAGTATTTATTATTATTATATGTACATACATACATATATACATATACAGGAGGTATATTGAATTTAATTTTATTTTAGTCATTACAAGAAGAAATATTTTTAAATGTACGAAGAGTTTTTGCACAAACTCAAAAAACATATATTACATTGTTTATATATA
>JANSTT010005436.1:0-29150 GCA_026745375.1 Platyura marginata
TTTTGTTAGAAAACCGGAAAAAATTTATAAGACAAAAAAGATTGAAAATAAAATTTTCCTTGCAACAAGATTATTTTGATAAAAATATTTCAATAATTAATTTCAGAGGTACATCACATAGGTAAAAATAAAACCCACGCTACATTACTGCTATGGATATACTATTTGGATCTAATCTCATCATTTTGAGAAAAAATCTAAATCAAAAATACCGCCATAATTTTGAGCTGTCAAATACAAAGTTTTTGGTTAGTTGAATATTTGACAAACTGTCAAACGACAACACTGATAAGTGTCAAATACAAAATTTCAAATTATTTTCTTCATATATATTTTGTACTGTAGAGTGCCGATTAGTATACCTCGCCAAATAGTGTACCCTGGTATACTATTTAGATTTGTATATCAGGGTTAAAAAGAAGTACTTTCCATATTTTCGACATCTTCACACCAGAAGATGGATAAATCTGAAATCATGCCGAACTTTAAGGAGTTTGTGGGAGAAACCAAATATGGTCAAAACACAGACAATCCCAAAGTTAAGAACACAGTTGAGAACACTTACGGTCATTATCACCGGGCATGCAAATCTCAGAAAACATGCCTAGAGATTGGGCTACAGTGACACTAAGGGCGTGTGGAGAGAAGGAAGAAGATTATGTCTTCGATCTTCTCTGCTCTTGCCCAGCACTCTACAGAACAAGGGCGAAACACCTGGGGGACTTCAGATTTGAATATCTAGAGGACCTACCAGAGCTGAACCTCCACAGCATACTGGAGTTCGTAAGAACAACAGGCTGGTTAAATCCATAAATGTTTGTCTGACACCCTCTTCTCCAACCCCCTTAAACCAAAACCCGTCGTTTTCTTCACAGAGGGACACAATGGGCTATTAGACGGCCTAAGTGTTGTTGTCTTTAGGCATCCTCCTAATAAAAAAGCACTTTCCATATAGTGTACCATGGTATTATAATCGGCACTGTACGGTACGTAATTCATTGGTTGGCACAGTTGTGGCACATTGATACACTCTTTTTTTTAAAAAACACCCCTTTCGCATTGAATGTTTTTACAATCGAAAGTCTCTTGGTTGGCAACAAAATTTGACAAATTAAATGTTTTTTTTGTATCGATCAAATATTCCGCCATAGTATCGAATGTTCATCGGATCAATCGAATCATCTCTCAATTGTATCAAATATCAATTGCATCGAAATTTCATTGCGTATCTTTTGAATTCTAAAATTACTGCAATATATTTACGGAACATATTTGCTTAATTAAAGGGTAGACATTTTTTTTTAGGTTTTAATTATCTCACATTCATTATAATAATAATTATTATTAATATTATGTCTAGATTTATACAAAGTAGGTTGAATCCCATCACATTCCTATCACATTCTTCAATTTCTATTTACTCCTTATTCAAAATATTCACAAATGGATTAAGATCTGTTAAAAAAAAAATGCAAACAAAACGAAGAAAACATATCTCTAGCATAACTCTTCAACTATCTTTAACCATAAGAATTTCAAATTAAAGTAATTATACACCGTTGGTAGTTCAAACAATTTATAAAGGAAATATAATTCATACTAACATACCTAACTACTACATATATAACTTATATAGTATACCTACCCCAATTCTTATGATGCCAAAGATTTGTATTTCTGGTTATAATTACAATAGTTTTAAGCATAATATTTTATTTGAAAATACCACCATCTCCTTTATCTCCTTATCTCGCTCTCTCTCAATACATATTTATGGAAATATTTTGATAGGATGGAAAATTTCAAAGCATGGTTTATGGTTTTCAATTGCATACTATTTTTTTTTTTTGGCATCTTAAATTTCCATTATTAAACACTAGATTTACTGACATTTTATGTAATAAGTACTTCTAGATATTCTATATAAATTAAACAGGAATATGTGTGGAGGGTTGAAACTGAATGTACATAAATAATCGTATTTTTATATAAATATAAATTAAAGTCAACATCAATGTCTATAAAAATACTTTTAGAACTTCAATAATTTGGAATCAAAATTTCAAATTCGGTCAAAATGGCGGGGGTCTAGTAGTTCTAGTGATAACAAAAAATCAATTAATCAGAGTATACCGAAAATTGACCTTCAGTTAAATATTAATGTTAAACTTCCTTAAACTTTATCCTAGTATGTAGTACCATAGCCTACTACTATATATACAGCTAGAGCGATGTTTACAACAATTGTGTGGGTAGATTTAATAGTATTTGTGCGAAGTGTAACGAAATACTACGATCCAATAT
Organism: Platyura marginata; assembly: GCA_026745375.1. Classification (NCBI taxonomy): domain Eukaryota; kingdom Metazoa; phylum Arthropoda; class Insecta; order Diptera; family Keroplatidae; genus Platyura; species Platyura marginata. Next base: position 2,305 of record JANSTT010005436.1, read on the forward strand.
CGGTTCTTCCACAACCTACTAATAGTAGTAAAAATTTAAATTTGAATTTGGTTATCAATGTATAAGTGACCTTATATTTTTTTTTTTCAACGAATGCTTTGGTTAAATATTTGAATTTCCCAATATTATATTATTATTATTTTTTTGGCCATGCTTCCATCGTGTATTTTAATTTTTTTTAATATACGCACACTAAAGCAAACGAAAGGAGCGGGTATCATGCTGGCTGTATATAGTAGGCTATGGTAGTACCCATTTAAATGACGTAATTTTTGAAATTTTAAAACAATTTATTTCAGTAGAATTTCCACACACAGAAAAAAAAACATTCATATGAAAACAAAATGGGCTAATATGCTAATTATGGTAATAAAGTTCTCTAAATATTTAAACATTTTAAAAGCTATTACAAGTTGACCGTGTAGTTGTAAAATCCGTGTAGTTTTAATGGAACATTTCCTATATACAACACGGATCAACTTTAAGAGTGCAAAAATAAATTTAAATCGTTTTTGATGGAAAACGGAAGTGTCGTAATATATTCAAAGTGTTTTTAATGATATGATTTAATATTTTATTTAAAAAATGGTTAACAGACAGATCTCTTAAATGTCAAGTGGAAATCGTGATTTATTTTTTTTTTTTAAATAAAATTATTTTTTTTTGTTGATGTAGTGTAACTTCAATGTATACTATACATACTTTACCAAAAAAAAAAAAAAAAGCGTTTATTCCAGTTTTTCTTGATTGCCTCCATGATGAGGGTAGACTATTTTTATTGAAGACGCGATTTTTCAAAAAGAACTTTTTTTGTTTTCTTTTTTTTTTTGTAAATACATTAAGCTAAGATCTCTGCGACTCAGGCACGTAGAGAGTTAAATGAGGGATAAAATGAAGACTTGGGCATACATATAAGGATTACATAGGAAATAAACATCCTATAAATATATACCATGTTTAAATGCTGAGTGAATAAATGATAAAGGAAACAGTCTTTTTTTATGTAGTGTGTATAGAACCTATCGACTTATATGGCTAAACATACGATGGAAATAATAGTAGTGTGTACATGATACTTGGTAGGTACTTTTTTTTTGTAGGAGTATGAAAAGGACATAAAGGCTTGGAGATATTTTTCTTTTTATTTAAGAATAAAAAATTCAATGTAAACATCTTGTGCTTAAGTTTTTAGAGTGCGAAATAATGATTTTTAAATCAAAATTAAAATTAACTAAATTTTGGCTTTTAGACGTTTAATTTTGTTATCTTTATTTTTTTATTTGTACGTTAGTTTTGGCATCTTAATTTTTGACCAAAAATAGTTTATAATTTATTCATAAATTAAAATTCGAATAATTGTAATGATTTATTGGTCGGCCTGAAGAAGGACGAAAAGTCCATTCGAAATATTGGCAAAAGGATTTTAAAAAAAAAATTAATTAGTTTTAGATTTTTTTTGAAATTCAGTTTCCAATTGAGAATACAGCAAGACTACAGTAAATGTACAGAAGTAGGAACATAAAGACAAAATATATTGTGAAAAAAAAAGTTATCTGACTCATTGTGGATTTTTTCACGCAATTTCACTTTTAAGAAATATTATAGACGGAACAGTCGATTACAGGTGAACCTCGTATAGCGCGGAGGTTAGGTTCCACAAAAATGCTGCGTTATACAAAGCCGCGTTATACGAGACAAGGAAAATGCAGAAAGTAGGGTTACGTTCCAAATCTAATAAAAACGCCATTTTTGTTAAATATAAAAAAAAAACTTTATTTAAGAAAATTAAAAAAAAAATTCAACCGTCAGTTCAGTGTTATATGAAACTGTAACCGCGTTGCACAAGAGATGTCCGCAATGTTGCAACCGCGTTAAACCGAAAACGCGTTATAGAAGTACCGCGTTATACGAGAGTGATTGAAACCAATCTATTAATCAATAGGTAATTAATTTTTTTACGCGATACCAGAACCAATCTATCCCGGAAAAGTAAAATACATTCGATGTCTACTACTTAACTATATATAAATGAGTTAATTGTTACACAGATCGGCGGAAATGACTGCTAAAAAAAGAGTTGGAGGCAAGAAAAAGGAATATATTGCCACACAAAAATAAAAACCATTTGACAAAATCAACTGTAATTCCGTTGAGCATCTGCCATGTAAATAACGACAGAAAATGATTGAAAAAAAAAATTGATTAAAAATCTTTTTTATATTTTCGAATGAAATCAATAATAAAAAAAAAAGAAAAGCCAATTTTACCTGTAAAAATAATATTGTGATATATATACCACACACGCATTTCTATATGCCATTTTTATTTTGTTGCGTATACACACAAACAACAAAAAATATTAAACTTTCCGATATGCCAAATATTTTTCAATTTCTGATTTATGGAAAAACATTGGCACAAGGATGAAAAGAATTATTTAAGAAAGGAAATTGGAAAAAAAGGTAGTGTTTTCCGTGAAACGAATTTTAAATTATGTATATCTGATTGCAAAACATAAATTTACTGAAGTGCTATTAATTTATTTAATGCCATCTAATTTTTTTGCTTGGAAAATTGTTATTGAAATTTCCACGACGATGGTAAGATCACCAGATTTATTTTATTAAATTTATTTACGAGTTCAGCCAATATTTATCATTGCTGAAGCGTCATATATTTTAGATATTTACCTATTATCCGAAATATGAGATAAATTTTTGTTGAACTTGAATAATAATCTGTGAGTTGTATATATGGAAATGTAAAAAAGAAAATATTTTTCCTATAATATTATACGATTTTTTTATATGATTAACACTTTTATAATTAACTATAGGATACATAGTTGTTTTAAAAAATTCGATTCGACTTAAAAAAAAAAAAAAAAAAAAAAAATTTCAAAAACCACAACTTTTTTTTTTATAACTTTAAATGTAAATCACTTAAACTTTTCCCATTTAAAACTTTAGCGATAGACTTACATACATATATGCCTTATAATAGTACTTAATGCTCAGATCTTTTAAATCTAAAAAAAAAAAAAAAAATTAAAAAACAAAAAAACAAAAACAAAAAACAACCGCAGTTTGTTTAACATTTTTCGAAATAAATTATTTAAGTTAATGTTCACATAAAGCAGCTCAAACTGTCTTATTTTAGAGACGAGAAAAATCCATAACATTCTTATATTTATTGTCAAAAACAGTTTTTCCAAATAAAAGTATATACGTATACCTCTACCTATACATATACCATTTTCTATATATATATGTATGTGTGTATATATATACTATATTACTCCTACACATACATATATTCCAAATACATTTTCCCAACCTCATCTATATAATAATACATCAACAGCACACGTGTGTCTTGTCTGTATTTTAGTCCTTTTTTTTATATCCAACCCAACTGGAAATATTTGTTTTATTGCCGGTAAAATTTAAGGCAAAGCGAAATTTCTCTTCCTGACGTTTTGTACAAAAACGTCTCGTATATGTTTACATGTACAAGGATTTGAACGTGTCAATTACGGTTTATACGTTTAACATGCGACGTATTATATAGGTACAAAACCAAAAAAGAAAAAAAAAAAAAAATTTATCCACGGGATATTTGGATAAATTGGCAACTTGAGGTTTAGTTCGCTTAACACATGGTTTTGTCAGATATTTTCAAGCTAAGCGTTTGCCTTGCGCCCTTTTGTTGTAAATACACACTTTAAATGCGGTGAGTTAGGTTTCAGCGTGTATTATCGCAATATAAAAAAAAAAAAACTCTGTTTATGACAGCACCTAATATAAAAATTTTCCATAGCTTCTTTTTATTATTATTATTTTAAGCTGATGCTAAACAGTCTTACTCTTTCATCAAGCATTTAAAGCTCTTTTGTTTGTTTTTTGTTCACAAGGTAAATATTATATTGTGACATTTGTTGTCACAATTACACTATCTACATAATAACGAATACATAATAGCCGCGCCATTAACAAGTCACAGTAGCTAATTAATTTATGTAATTAGCTTAAAAGTGTCGCGAAAATTGTTTGTGCACCTCTCTATGTATACTGTTTTGTGAACTAAGTATACCGAATCGATGTCACAAAATAGAAGATGCAAGGATTATTACATCTGGATACTTTGTTGGGTTTGCGTATCCATTTAGATTTAAGCAAATAGTAAAATGCCTAATAAGGGGTAGGGGAGATGGCGCAAATTTTTAAAAACGTAATTTACTCGGAAACAGTCTAACATATTCGGAAGCCTAATATCTCATTTTAAAGCTTGAAATCTCAGCTATGTACTTTAAAAAAAATTTTACTTCTAATTATTAATTTTCTGTGTCAAAAAGTGAAAAATGCCACCCCTCTGCAAGCTCCGGGTGACAATTTTACGGTTCTAGGAAATTTGTACGCCAACATTTGACCGACCAACATTTGGCCGACAACATTTGACCGACTCGCATTTAACCGACACAACATTTGTACGACTGGTAATTTGTACAACCAACATTTGACCGACAACAACATTTCAGTTGACAGTTTGTTCAACGGTTGTTATACTCGGCCAAATGTTGGTCGGTCAAATGTTGGCGTACAAATTTCCGCCTACGCAATTTTACATTCAATTATTTATATATAATATGTTGTATGTAAAATTTTTAAAAACTGTTAATTGCATTAAAATCTACGATAAATTTAGAATAGATTAAGTATTACTTCTACTATTAAGTATTAATTATTTTATAAGTTTTCGCAAATATAACCTACTTAGGGTATATTTTTAAATAAAGGTTTATTGGACATGGTTTTAGGTAGAAATTTAAGTTTTATAATTTTATTATGTATTTTAATTTGAGTTGTAAGTTAAACCTCATTGATGGAATAGTTTTAAGATTTAAGATAAAATAAGTGAACTATGGTGGGGAGGGTCTTTATAAGCATTGGCACCATGGTTCACAGGATCATTCAATTATTTTTTCACAGAGATTCATATTTAGTTCAAGAAGAGTCATATTAATTTTTAGGAAACAAGTTAATTATCATTGAAATAGTTAGAAATCAGTTCAGTTTTGAATTTAAAACAAAAGATTTTGACATTTTAAAGTTTATCGGTTTAGAGTTAATCTATTTAATAAAATTAAAATAAAACAAAAATCTTTTCACTTATTATAAAGAATAAAGGTCCACCAAATACCAGAACCGGGTTTGCTCTTAAGAGAGTAACGACAACTTTCTTTGTATTTATTTTGATATACTTCAACACAGTTAAGTGTGTGTTGCAAAAATATTATCGTTCAACTAAAAGTGACAATAAGCAATGGAAAAGTTTTGCAAATACCTGCCATTAAACCTCGGTTAATAACGTCTGGGTCGATTCGACCCAAAACAAAAAAAACACATTTAAAACATTACGTAATGAAATGCAAGCTACTTCACAATAACAGTAATCATTGATTCTTTAGTATGCCGGTATGCAAGTTACTGGTTTGGTTCACATTTAAGTAATTTTTTCAGGTGAGGTGATAGGTAAAGTCGATTAGACCCAGCGTTAGTATTCATGGAACATATTTTAGCGTTAGTAACCGAGGGTTAATTATATTTTGAGACTATAATAATTTCTCCAAATCTAATCTAAAATAATATTATTACAAAGTGTCCATTGTTATTGTTTAGTCAATTACAGCAAATTTGTTAAGTCGCAATTTTCTTAATTTACACCGACTGTATACGCCATAAAAATACGACTCATAATAAACATAATAATTCATTTCGTATAGTATTACACTTACTACACCACATTCAATTCATACATATAAATAAATATATATAGACTAACAGAAACAAAACGAATTGATTTAACGTAAATATGATCTTGCTCAGTGCTGACAGAACTAATTAAAACTTTCGCAAATATAATTGAATTAATATATAAACCATCAGACACTATTTGCGTTGCGAAAGTTTTTTGGGGAACAAAAACGACTAAGCACAAATAGAAAAGTCTTAATTTAAGTAAAGTTCCGCTATTAAAACGACAAACTTTATTTGCTACGTTTAGTTTCCATTCCTATTTCTCTTAAAAAAAAAAAATTGTATTAATTTGTGACAAAATCAATAGAAAATGATAATTTACTAAACATGTGATTTGCATTTAATTAACTGAAGACAAAACGTATAAATTTGTCGAGCACATAGATTCGTAATGTGTGGGAGTATGTATTACAACAATAAATATTTTATATCTTCCTATATATATATATATACATAACTATATATCGAAATGTATAGTTTATTATGTCAGTCTGAACTGTTGAAATTCACTGGTGAAACGTATGTAACCTCCTCCCACCCCACTGAATCGGATTTTCTGATAAGTCCCCAAACTGTTTAGTCTCTAACATACATTTATGTATGTCGATGTTCGTATGTACATACATACATAGATACATACATACATGGAGCACTTGAAATATCTTGTACCTATGGGACTTAGTGGCATCCCTAATGTTTTATGTAAATATGTCGGAACCGGATTTAAATAAGCACAATGATGCTAGATTTAGCTTTGGTCTTGTTTGTATGTGCATTAAAATGCATTTGTTTGACTTAGAAAATAATTTGTCGCTGGTTTATTATTGGTTAAGGAAATTATGTCTAATAGATAAGGATACATTTTAAATAAAATTAAAGCAAATATTTGGTTGTGTTTATGGTGGACAATATAAGGATCAAGGATATGGAAATTAATGGATTTTACAATGAAAACTGGATGAGGTTACGTATTTTTTATTTTATTTTTTTTTTTTTCAAGATGTGATTAATGAAGTGGAAAATGGACCTTCAGGTTATTGAAGAAGAATTGTGCAAGAAAAGGACGATATTGATCATTTATTTTAGATGGAGAAGTTAGATTTTTTTTTATTTAAATATGATCACATCATTCTAGATTATTGATTATAGGTATTTTAAAAAATATATCGCAAAAACAACGAACGATTGTAATTTTTTTGAGACCCTATGTTTTTGTAAAAAAAAATGCTAAAAATGGTTAAAATAATTTTTTAAAGTGAAATTTTGGTATTACATGCCTACTCTCTTCTATGTCCGCAATCCTTAAAACATATTAAACAATTTTAAACTTTGGATATGCCTTGTAAAACAAAAAAGCAAATGGGGAGGGCCCAATTTAAAGATTTTGATTTTTTTAATTTTTTTTTTCGCTTACGGTAATTTTTTGATTTTAAAACAATTTCCAAAAATGTACATTTTGACCATATACTGTTGCGTGGCAGCTGGCAGCATATAGAATTTGTTTGAAAAAGAACAAAACAACGACAATCATTAGATACCTACGATAAAGAAGAAAAACTGATTTTTCTAGAATTCTTTAATGAAAATGTTCGCATTTGTACCAATGAAATGCACTTTTCTACAACATAAACATTTATTAGGATTATGTACATACAAAAAAAACAACAACAAAATAACAAAAAGAAAAAAAAAACGTAAAACTACTAAAAGCATTTGGCATAAATCACCACATCGCTACAACTCTAAAATCAACTGAAAATCCCCAGTTAAAAACATTATTCAACCATTTCGATGAAATCCTGAAAACGAAAAATTTATTCTCTAGTATACCCAGTTCCTTTAATGTGCACTATGTACTTACATACTAACATAATAATGGTCTTTTCGGAGCAATGATATTTTTACTTAAAAACAAAAAATTATTTTTGACTTAACTACAACATACTAAATAATGTATCTGTAGGCATAATTGATTTTTTGTGCATTCATTTTGGTGTTTTGTGTCGGTGTGATGTTTAAGAGATATTTTTTATTTGGCTAATCACAAATTACAATCAAAAAATCGATCATTAATAAGAATGTCCAATATGAACTTCCTCTTCGTCTTGAAAGAAACAGAAATTAATGGCTGATTAATATTAAATTAGAAGAAAATTGGGATAATTGTTGAATAGAAAAATTAAAAATAAATATACGTACAGTAGAATCTCGAAAATTCAAACGCTCGTAAAGTCTTATTCATAAATATAATTCTGATCGACTTTTTGAGGTTTTCGAGATTCTACAGTATTTTTAAAAGAATTTCATAACCTTTCAAAATATAAATAAAATTTATAGATGTTTGAAGTCAAAATGTATTTAAAAAAAACTAAAAAAAAAAGTTTTTTCTTTAATAAATCTTAATTACTTTTAATACTTTTTGCTAAGAATTAGATTTAAATATTTTAGCTCAAAAGAAGATTTCGTATTTCGACTATTTTCAGAAAATATTTTTTAACAGCTAGCATAAAAATTTAAATTATAAATAAAAATTGCGCACGGACTCTTTGAAATCTATGAGGGCATAATTCCATAATACCAACACCGCAAATATGAATGAAATAGGAATGCAGTGATTTGTATATTACTTGCCTACAGTTTTTTTTCAATTTTAAATTTTTATATTTTTTTACAAAGTCAAAATTCTTTTCAATGGAAATCTCTAATTTTATAGTTGAGTAAATGAAAATTAGTTCTACTTACATACAAACAAATAGTACCTTAGGTTAGTTAGGTAATTAATATAAACAAAAAACATACATATGTACGCAAGTAAAAGGAAAAACCATTTGAAAGTAACTATTAACTAAGATAGAGATATATAGCAGCTACTTTACTATACATAGACGATTTCAAAGAGACTTTACAAACAAAAATTAAATAGATTGTGACTAATTAGAAAAAAATTCAAAGCTAATTAAAGACAAGAGAAAGCAATTAGTCCCATATTTGAGTAGAAATTTAATTTCTAAAAACTAGGTCAACATTTGTTCCATGATGGTAATATCTACATTAGCTATAAGGCTTTGGATTATGGCAAAATTTTCAGCTAGTTTCGGTTGTTCGGGAGAAAGGTTTCAAAATATGCTATTTTACATTTAATAGGAACAAATTTACCATTCCGCTTGAGATTTATAAAGATGAATATACGAGTGGGTGTACTATAGTACGGTACATTGTCTACTATAATTTATTACAACACAAAGTATAGTAATTTAATTATCATCATTTTCGAAGATGAAAGGATGCAAAAAAAAACCCTCTTTCGTTTCAAATTAATACTATTTACAATACGCTAAAGGACAAATAACTATAATTTTGTTTGTAGAGTTTTACTTTTTAAGTATGTGCTCGCCCATACTTCCAACATTCCATCAAATCCTTTAAGTTACATACAAATAAATTCTATTTCTGGATTTATTTTTGATCGAATAGAAAGAGAAAATATCAAGAACATTATTAAATTAATTCCATCGTATAGGAAGGTTATAGGAAGTTATAAGGCATAATTAAATACCTAAGTAATAAAGGTGTCGTACCAAGAAATGTAAAGCTCAAATAGGTACAAATGTGGTGAATCTTCGCGAATGAATACAATTCGATATAGAATAAACAAAACCACACACATTACTTTAAAATTGTGGCGTATAAGCCATGCAAAGTCTGTATTCTTGATTTTTTTTTTTGAATCTTACACCCATTCTCAATTATTTACGAAATGATTGTGCGCGCTGCGTAATCTTCTGCTATTCTGTCACATTCTTTTTTGTAGTTATGGTACGCAATGGCCCAACTCAAAGTAAGTATTACTTGCGCACATATACGCAAATATTCTAAAAGTCTAAAGATAAATGACATGATATTATGTTGTGGCATAAACTCACTCATTCACTTACACAGTTACTACGACGGATATGTAAATTTCTATAGGTAATCACAATTTTTCAAATAGAAAATGCACTTTTCCTTCAACAAAAAAAACCGGTAAAACAAATGAACATACCCATTAACATGATTACAATATACCTATTATAGAGGAAGTGTACAATTTCGATTAATCTAGTACATTGTTCATATACTAAACGAAACTTTTATGATTTTAATCGCAACGAAAGCTTAACGAAAAAATAATGGGCAAGAACTGTTTTAAAATTTTTGTTTGAATTAATTTTGCATGAAAATTTATAGCGTGAAAAAATTCTTGATGTAAAATAAATTCCTTTATAATATCCATGAAAAATCACCCAGAATCTTTTGTTTGAAAATGAAAATCGCTTGAAGCAGCATCACTTAATCGCTCACATAGATTAATATCTCTGGTGGTATGACATGCCATGATAAATTGACAAATCCAATATAAAGGAACTACTGGAGCAGAAACTAATAGACGAGACAGGGAGTGTATATATATTTCATATATATATGTATATATAAATATATATAATTTGTAAAGTTGAATTGGGGCGCAAAAGTGGCAATAAAATACTTGTAAAATGTGCGAGACAATCTAATTCGATAATAATGTAATCGTTGTATTGTTAAGAGTGAAAAAAAATATACACAAAGAAGACCTATAGAACATGATCTTTGTATAATGGTTGGGGAGCTATTTTGCAAGCTTGTTGACAACAAATAATAAATATCAATCCAAAAGGTTGCTGGTGACAAACAATATAAGTCTGTCTAATATATTACATATGTACACTACATACCCCATATACATATATACGATTATTCTATTTAAAAGGATAAAAAACTTTTTTTAGAGCTTTTTTTATTTATTTTGAATCGTCCTTTTGTATTTTTTCTTTGGATTCCCTTTAAATTCATGATGAACCAACACATATTTTCAAAAGCGACTTCGATTTGGTGTCGCAATTCATTTTTAAGGATATTTTGTATCCATTGCCAAAAGCCGCCTGGTACATAAGGTGTAACGACGCCATTTTAAAAAAAAATTGCCATTTTGCTGTCAAATTTTAATGCATGCTACAAACAAATTTTTATCACATAATAATGGCCTCAACCTCGAAATTTTTAAGAGACTGCGCGGCTGACGGTAAAAAAATATTTTTGCTTAGAACATTTGTTGATGAGTTGCCTATTATTGGCTACATAAAAATAGCTGTTCCCGCAATATTCAGCCTTCAGACTATAAATGGAATGTTGATTTGTAGTCGTTGTCATTGTTTTTATGTTAAATTGTTGTCACCACCAATTAGTATCAATTTTTATTTGGTTTTGTCACTATCAATTTTATGGTCAGATGAACTTTTGACATACAACAACAACAAAATTTAGGCTCGACTACTTATAATTTTTTTTAATATTTAAAAAATGACAAATTAATGATATCTAAATATTCCATCAAAAAAAAAAAATAAAAAAATTGACTATAACTTGAAAGCACATGAAATAGTAGGTACCTTCAGCTATATATACCTCTACTCTTAGCTTTTGCCATGCATGTTTTGAATGCTAAATAATTTCACGAAAAGGATAAACCTAAGAGATTTAGGTACAAATCTTTGGACTTATGATAATAAAATATAAATTTAGAACGTGTTGAAAGATTATTTTCTAAGGTAAGAAAAATGAGTTCGAAGCATATTGAAAATGTGTTCGCCACAAAACGAATAGCTTAATATTCAAAACTCGTGAAAGCTTTAGATCTCTGGATTATAATAATTGATAATTGGAATTTAATGCTCCAAGGGTATTGATTGTGTAATTTTGTCTTGAATTTTAGGGGGTGGCAGACATATCACATTTAGTGTATTGTTTGTACAGCAAATACTTTGATTGAATTAGTGTATTTGTGAGAGATTTTGTGTTTTCAGTTTTCGATGTTCGAATAATAAATGATTTTGGTAAATATAGCGTAGCATTATTCTTGGTGGATTTATACGGTATTGGATTAAGTTTCGTAGAACAAGAATTAGTAAATAGTTTACAGTTAATATGAAAATAAATTCAAAAATAAATTGAACAGTGGAAATAGGGAAAATTTGAATTTGTCCAACATTTTGTTCGAATCATAAACATACAGTGACTCAAATAAGTGTTCGGCCATTTATTTTAATAAAACGATACCTACCCTACATAATCATTTTTAGAAAAATTAAAGATAATTATGTTGATTACCATAGATTAATTAGGAAAATATGAATATTAGAAGGTATTTCATATAGGTAATTTAATTGAACAAGATTTTGATTAATTCCCATAGTAATTTTTACGAATACTCTTGATGCCCAGTGTAGTCAATTTGAAACGACTAATTAGATCTACAATAATTATAGACATAAGTAGGTACATATAAGTATATCAAACTATGTACTTACTAGAGGAACTATTGCGTAATTATTAGAAATGATGGCAACAATTCTGAGAATGTTACAGTAGTTTTAACATAGTAAGTGCCTACAATGTTGATGTTAAAGCAATAATCAATCTGGTCTATTTAAACCATATATGTAATGATTTGATTTGATAGTATTCTTGATTTCCAGACAATTTAAAATAATTATGACTTAATTTTAATTAGTTATCAATGGAAATAAGAAAATGAGATGGTATTTCAGATATATGTATATACAGAAATATCAAAGATATTTGTATAATTATGTAATTAAACAAGATTTGTAGTCAATTAGAGACGGCTAATCGAATGAACAATATCAAACTTCTTACATCTTCTTATATCAAATACTAAAGGAACTTACGTCACTGTAGCATAGGCAACTACAATCCATCCAATAAGTAATCAATTGAAATAGTAGTAGTGCAAACACATCAGTAATTTTGATTTCTATTCAATTCTATTCTATTTCTAGTATTCTTGATATACCTACCTATCAGGCACGAAAAGTGAACTTATTGACGACGGAAGCATATATATATAAAACATAATAATTATTTTCTTGCTAAGAATTGGCTGTATTAGGTATAGATATATCAACTGGAAGGAAGAATAAACTATATATGATTTTTTTATTTAAATAAAACGTTTTATTGGACTAGAAGGGGTTCTTCCACTACATCTTAAGCAAATTTGTAGCTGCTATACATAAAAATATCATGTAAAAATTCCAAGACAATTTAAAAAAAAAAAAATTATGACCATAAATCATTTATTTAATAATAATATAGATAAACGTAAAGTCTACCTATGAGGGTTATATAATAAATTACAAAAACAAATCGATTTTTTTTTTCGTTATTATTATTCAAAACAGAAAAATGAACAAAACAATTTTTGTGTAGGTATACCTACTCAAAATTGTTCAATGATAAATTGAGTTTACCGCAAAGAAAAATAGCTATTTCAAATCAAATAAATGTTTCATGCATTTCTAGTTATTTCAATTTCATAAGAAATAGATTCAGAGAATGCCTTTCTAGAGATTTCCTCCCAAAAACTCTGACGAAAATAAAATTGGATTTTAACCTGATAATGCATTACAACTGTTCTATTTAAAATATATTATGTTTCACTGTTGTTGGTTTGGGTTGGCTGTACTTGGAATGGATCTTCTTCTCTCTCGTAGCCATATTAAGTTCATATATATATATATATATATATATAAAAGTTAAACTCGTTTAAAATTTAAAAGAAATTGGAATTGAATGCAATATTGTTCTGTGTTTGTGTTACGTTAGTTGATTTTGTGAAAAGACATTGATTTGAAATATAACAAAAACACCAAAATAGACTGAATACATATTTTATTTCAAAGATTTAGTTTAGATCTCCAAAGCAAAGAATAATTTTTATGAATATCACAGCCGGTACAATTTACTATAAGAAACCTCTGTAGACCCAGATCAAAAACGAAAAACGTTTATTGGCCTAAACGAAAAAACGAAAGGGAACATACCAAATGCGTGTCGATTTTTAATGGCATACCAAACATATGGATCAGATTAAAAAATCAGACAGAACCCATTCTGTAAAAAATGTTACTCTAATCATAGACATGATCATTATATAGGGGATGACATAGATGAATCTGAGACGATACTAAATGTGTCCATGAATAAAATTAAACTTTATAAAAAAACCCCTATTTTGGAGTGCAAATTGGACATACACTAGTGATCTAGCTGCCGAAGTGTCCTTTTACTCATTAACCACCAATATTCAATAAATTTTGGATTTCTTGTAATTGTAATTTTTTGCTTCGAATTTACAATGATCCTGGTGAATTTATTTGGACTTATCTTACAAGCCCTAGACAACAACCGAAACCGAAAAAATAAGTAAATTGTCTATTCTTTTATTTAAAATTTATAAAGACGTATGTATTTAAATCTTATGTTAGGCTTGCGACAAAAATTCCGCCGACAGAAGTGATAATAGATTTTCAATTTTATATGACACAATTTTCACATTTACTATGTATGCGTATTTTATGTAAAGAAGCAAAGACACAAAATTATGTATATAAAGAGAAATCACTCAGCGCTAAAATATTTCATTTGCACACTGGCAAAGTAAATACTGGCAATAATATAATCCATAAAGTTTAAACGGGTACCTAATTATATTTATTGTATCTCTGCATATAATGTGCGGTACTTTCAAAATTTCTACCGTCTCATTTGATTTATGTATCGATTTAAATTCCTCACATAATTACATATTCAAGTGTTACCTGTATAAATACATGCTATCAGGTGAAATCAAGTGAAATAAGCAAAATAGGTAGGTAAATGTATCTACATATAGATATAGATATAGGTATAGATATATATATATATAGATATATAGAGGTATGTTATGTAGGCACATCAACAATATTGAATATCAAAATAAACCAATTTTTTGTAACTAACCACCCGAGGAGATAGAGTGGGTGATCAATATTTTCTTTTGAAGCGTAACCATAAAATGCTTTTCAATTTACAAAAAAAATGTCATCAATAAGCCTAAGCCTCATGCGATGCCAGCCTTACTCAAGTATGATTAATGTGAGGTAGACTTTGATATTATTCACATCCTGTATACATATATGATGTAACCTATATATATATATATATATATATATATATATATTCGTATATATACATACATATATACAATATCCTATAGGATTGAATATTCTTAGATAGATACGTGTCATATTACAGTACAAACAACATTGACGAAATACTATATGGCAGAAATTCGTAACCGACAGCTCAGTGATGATGGTGAACACAGTTTATCAAAATGGGGCTTATCTCTCTAATACACCATCAGCTCGTATAAAGAACAACTTGATACAACATTAGCTTTTAGTTCCTATTTTCCAGAAGACTCTTTCCTATATACCTACACACACATATATATATATATATATATACTTATACATCTATATTACATCGTATAAAGGTCGTTTGTCATTAACTTATAACTAATTTTGATTGATTCGGTTTTGAGTATCTCCTATATACTCTATAACCATCAACTTAATTTAACATACATAATATCTGAGAGCTTCGTAGTAGCTTTGATGAGCTTTGTAAATAAAATATTACATCAAACTTGAGACGACTAAACACACAAATCCTTTTGCTTTTGTAAACAACCCCCGATATACAATAGATTAGTCGAATTCGTAGTATATATAGTTAGAGAAGTAGTATGTAAGTAGTAGTGGAGTTATAGAATAGGTTTGTTCAGTATATTTGCTGGTCATATTATTTTACAGTCAGTCAGTTGTTATAAATTATATCCTTTCTATGTGGTGTAGCGGAAATGAGAAAGCTTCCGACTTTTGTGTGCAGCTTTTTTTTCTCTCTTTCTTCTTGGTATATGTATTTTTTTGAAGTTTTTTTTTTTTTTTTTTTTTCCTTCTGGTTGTTCCTTCTTTGTGTATTTGTGGTCCATATTTTTTCTATTGATATTGATAGCTAAAACTGCTCAATATATGTACATATAAATAACTGTATGTTATGTATCGACGTTATCCTTTTTTTTCTTTTACTTTTTTTTTTTGTAGTGAGTAAGCTTTTTTTCCGAAGTTTTGATGATATGCTGTTATTAGTATTTTTAGCTTAAATAACTGGAAATCAATAATAATTTTTTTTTTTCTGATGGACTCATTTATATTAACAATTTGATTGTGCTAAAAAGTTACATCATGTTCGAAATGGTAATCAATGATCCACTTCATAGATATGCAATAGTATAGGTATAGTCACACGTTTTAATATGATTCAATCCTGTTAAGGTAACACTCCTTCTGTTTCATTTGACACATTTGTGACCAAATTTTGGTAAAAAATCAGTAGCAAATGTAACATATATACACCAGTCCCTCGGTTTACGCGGTAGATACATACGTTCCATGACAAACCGTGTAAAACGAGACACAGCACTCATATAAAACAGGAGGATAGATTCAAGTCATATATATATATATATATATATACGCGAAAACACTAAAAATATTAAAAAAAAAAAAAATTTACAAAATAAACATCTTACCTCTGACAGAATTGAACAACGAATGTCAGTATGAAAATATAAAACAAAATCTACTACATTATACGGACGCCAATGTTCAGCGCAACGCCACGCAGTGCACTGTGCAGATATGTACTAAATGAGAGCGTCTAATGTAAAATGATACAAAAATTTTCTGATAATTTTTGAACCGTGTTAAAGCGAAATTGCGTAAATCGAGTACAGCGCAAATCGAGGGATGGGAAGTATGTCACAAATGTAACAAATTTAATATAAGTAAAGATTGTTTTCGTGTACCACACATTACATAACGAATGAGAACAGTTCCAATAAATTATTTATTATATGAAAACCATCGTAGTTACATATAAATGACAGCAAGTACAATGTGACATAGATTTCAATATGTATGTATAAATAAAAATGTGTCTATGTATTGTATGTATATGAATGCATATCTTCTGGACAATACAAAAACGTGAACCAGTCAGTGTTCAAATAAAATAAATCAAGAAACTCAGTCTGATAAAAGAAAAATGTTTTCGTTCATAATTAAGGACGAGAGCCAATTAGTCAGACTACTTTCAAATCATATTTATACCGTACACGTTCAGTTTTTTTTTTTTTTTTTTTTTCATCTGGTTCTTCTCAAACCACTAACCAGAGCTTATGTTTCACGCACCAATTCTACATATTTATAGCTACACAGAAAGCTACCCATATTACGAAAAACTTTTCGACAACACAAAATAATGTATCTCCCATCAATGATGTTGGTAAGGGAAAGAAAAAAAAAAAAAAAAAAAAAAAAAACTAATGCAAAAAGTTAGAAGCGTTCCCATAGTTTTGCGAAACAACGTAATCAAACAACGATTTTCTATAAAAACCATCAAATTACCAGAGCACAGTTGAATGGACTTGTCACGTACGTATATCAGGCAGACACGCTTCAAACTTTGGCGCTTGTATATGACAGAATGATTACAGTTCGAAAATGTTTCAGGAAGTTAGCGACGTGATCCAACACAGTCAGTATACAGTACAATTTGTCATGTTTAACTAATTTGTTTTTACATTATATTATGAAACGCAATACAAAATCTATGTATGTACGTAGGTGGGAAACCATACGTATACGAATTCGAGTATATACATATATATCTATGTCTATACTCTCGATTGGTTGGAAAGTTTGAAGCATTTAATAGCTCGTAATCGATAAATGATAGAACTCCATTTAAGTACAGTACGAAAGTATATCGAAAACTACATGTGCTCCAGAGATATTTCATTATTTATATATAATATAGATTTATGTATATGTTCTTTAAAGAAATATATAGAAAAAGATTTACAGAAAAACACATTTTTGCATTTTTAATTAACCCTTTGAGACCTGGCGTCAACGTACGTTCGCATTGACTATATCTGTATGCATTTTACGCATTTATTTAAATTTTTCATCACAATTATAATTTTTCTATTTTTTCATAATATGTGGAGACTGTCCCGTTAAATATAACAAATGCCATTTTAATTTAGATTTTATGCCGCAATATGAGACGAAATTAGAATATTTGAAATCGTTAAGTTTGAATGGCTAACTATTTGGTTATATGGATTTTTCTCAAAAATCTTCGTTTTTTTTACTAAATGTTTTGTTTATAATTGCATATGTTGAAGGCGCAATTTTATTTTCTTAGAAGTAATAGGAAAAGGTCTTACAGTTAAGCTAAAATATATTGCCACTTAAAATCTAGAACCATATGATAACTCAATATCTAGCATCCGGATCAAAAAAAATTTGCCAAATTTGGATTCTACGACCAAAAATTAGCTAGAATAAGTGCTAGTAAAATTTCGATAAATATAAGTCGACAAATGTTCAGGTCTTAAAGGGTTAAAAAAAATAACAATAAAATTTGATACTCGCATTACAATTAAAAAATTCAAATACACCATCATCACTGTGCATTTACATACTTATATAATTATATTTGATTGTTGAAGTAAGTCATGCGACGACTAATAATTGATTAAATTAAATCATACCGTATCGATAGTTATTTTTAATTTACTAAATAATCTTGAAGCATTGTTGATTTCAAATTTTGATAATCTAAAGCTAAACCCATTATAAAAAGCTTTTGACTATACCACATATAGGGGGAAGGGGGAAAATGCGGGTACACATTGCATGGTAACTCACAAGTATATATAATACAAAACTGAGTAGACTCGTACATATAGTTTTACTAGTTAGTAAATACAAGATCTCTCCATTATATTTCATAATTTAAGCTACTCGTATGTAAGTTTAATCAGATATTTACTTTGGTATAATGAAAATGCAAAATTAACAAACTTATGCCATATGTGGCATAAAGTACATGGAAGCGGTACTTTACATGAAAAGCCAAAATACTCGTAGTACCTTACAGTTGTTTAAAATTAGCTTTTGTTATGACACCATTTCCATTGTAACATATGTTGAAACAAACTAATTACTAATGGGTATGGGCTGCCAGAAATTTATTCCCAATAATTTGCCACATATATAATATATAGAATAAAATAATTTATGGACATTTTTGAAGGGGAAGGGTGGCGGTCGATGTGGGATTTTTTTTTGTTGCTATTCCTTTATATGTATACGCCTGCTGAATATTTTTAATTTAGATATTATAGTGATAGACTTAATCCCTATCAGTATCAGTCATAATAAAATGATTAATTAATCAATATTTCAATGTTGTGTCACATGTTAATCATAATTTCAATATTAATGATGGGTATCTGGAATGGAAAGCACATCTTAAAGATTAAAAGAGTCTTTCAAAAAATTATAATAAATAAGATTAAAGAGTGTCAGATTAGTTCTTTATATGTAAATCTCTATAAAGAGTAGTATTCAGTCAGAAAATTAAAAACAAAACCATTTTACATTTATACATAGACCTCAAAAATTGAAAATTCATCAGAACGAAAAATTAATTTCCGCATAGAATCAAGTGTCTGTAACCTGCTGGCAATTAATGAACCAGCCAAAATATGGACACTCGATCCTTATGGCCCCCTTGACAAAATGAAGACCTAAATTAAAGTATATCAAAAATAAATAATCATCCTTCTATATTCATTATAATAACAAAATCTTAATTAAGAATCCAACAACAACAAGAACAACAACAACAACAACAGCACCACCACATTTAATGCGACTACCATTTACCGAAAATTTTACAAGGGAACATTTTCACTTTATATTATTGAAGGAAAATTGAAATCATTTCTGATAATCACAATTAATTATCTTCGCGCTTTACCAGGAAGTAATGTCCTATTTATAATTACTAAGTGTGGCTTTCATAGCAGCCATTCATCACATCGAATAAATTATTACTTTCTTAACGCCAGATCTGACATTTAACAAATGAGTCACTTATGGCTCAGCAGAAGTATTGTTACTTATTCCGTATATAGGACAGTATTCTTCTATTCGCTAATGTGCTTTTTGGCTTTTAAATATTTAATCCAGGACACGAAAAGCTTAATATTACATGAAAGACATTTATTGTAATGAGGGGTTTATTATTGTGGTTATAGTGTTTTTATCTGATGAATGGTGGATAGGAATTCGGTAAACTTTAGTAATTGGTTTTTGCGTGCCTTCATATATACGTCAGATACGCCAATAACTTTGTTTTAATTGAATAATAAAATCAAATTAAAGAAAACTTTTTAGAATTAGTTTTGGTACATATAAATATTTATGTATTTGTACCGCAGTGGCATTATTGTTGTTTTTAGGCTTCTCAATATGTTTGCTGGTCAAAATTATACGTCACTTTTCAGTCAAGTTAATCAAAATATTTATTAATATAATAAGTAAGGGAAAAGGTAAAAATTTATAATGTAGCAAATCGCGCCCGGATAAAATTGCCATCTGACAAAAAAAAATGCAAAGCGAAAAAAATCGTTCTTTGCGTTCCATTAAGAATCTTTTGCACAAAAAAACAAAAAAAAACTGTTCTAAAGTAAAAATAGAAAATTTTCCATGCATAAAGTCGGATAAAATTCCACCCCATATTAACCCTTCTCGAATTGTGCTGAAAATAATCTGACGAAGCACTGACACTTTGATTCGGTATCTGTGTATATGTAGTAAAATCATTATATACTTGGTGAACACACTCAAATAACATTTTTTCCCCTATAATTAAAATATTCTACGCAATCTTAAACAATTGCCTGAATTACATTTAAATGGATGCTTTCACTTTCGCTCTCCAAGTTTAATTAATGATTAGGGATTTTTGTTAACCTCTATGTGAACGGCAAGGTACAAATGTACCTATAGTCACTTTTAACGTAAATATCTCTGTTATTGATTATAGTAACGACATCAAATTTCGAGATAGCTATTGGACCGACGAAAAAAAAAACCATTTGCAACTATATTTTGTCGTCTCTGTGTTTTATTGTCTGCTTAACCCTTGTGTGGACAGCATATCTATACCCCTTTGTCGGACACTTGGCTCACCAGTGAATCGCAATTTCTTCCATACATTTTGTATAGGAAACTCAATTTTTATGGCACATTTTCCAGTAAATAGGTGAAAAACTTGTTCTGCACGTGAAAAACGATGGCCAAAAATATATTTGTACCACATAAAACAATTTTGTTATCACCAAAATCACTAGCCAATTGAAACACATGAAAACTCACCGGTGAGCCAAGTGTCCGTTTAAAGATTAAGGCAAGCTGAAAAAATAAACACCTTTAATAGGAGGATATAGGTACAAATGTACCTATATTAAGTTTCTACGTAAATTAAAGTATATAGTAGTGGGAGGGTTCTTTATAATTTCATTATTAGAAGGTCTAGCTACCTAAACACATACACATAATATATAGGCAGATATGGCGTGAGATAGGATTGGCGATGATGATGTTCATGCTGCTATTGTAATCAATTTCTTACGATTATTTGGCGAATTTTTCAAAAATTGTTTTTGTCTACATATAGTTGCTTCTTTGTCTGAGATTTCGTATATACACATGTGACAGATATAATTATACATAAACTCATGTATAAAATCGGTCCCTAAGTCACAATTACCAGTTGGATGCATTTACATATGTTGGTACATTTGTACCTATGCTGTGCTGATGAAGTGCCGTTCACATAAGGGTTAAGGGAAGTTTTATATTATTTAACTATGCACAACTTTATTTCCCAATGTCATAATGTCGAAATTTTTGAACAAAATTTATATTGTTATTGTGCAACCAATATCATCATCAGTTTTGCATTTTACAATAGTTACGTGAAGAGAAAATAGAATTAAGTTAAGATTGGTTTAAGATTGTGTATCACGTGTTTCAAATTATAACAACTGAGTCGAACTGAATTGTTCTTTGATGATAGAAATATGAAAATGTTTATAAAACGAAAATCTTACATAAAAAAAAAAGTTTTAATTTGTTTGAAAATGATACTTCTATGGAAAAGTTTCGATTTAATAAAGTTCAAGTTGAATTTATATTTTATTGAAAATATGCTACGCTGTTATGAGGATGGCATGCCGGTTGTTTTGGCCGCCATCTTTACAACCATCGTCATTTTGAACAAATTGATTAGTAATATAATATACTTAGTAGTTTTCATCTGTCTTGTCACTTAATTTAATAATAACCGAACAAATGGCTCAGAGCAATGAGTGGTTGCCTTTGGAGCAGGAGGTCGCGGGTTCAAGACCGACTGGGAATGAAACATGAAGTGTTTTTCTCTAGTACGTTAAATTGAATCTGAGGCCGGGTGGTTGGATTGCACTTAAAAACAGTCTAATGACAATAACCCTTTAAAAATGGCAATGCTTAAAAATAACGTTGAAATTGCGAGCATTTGTAAGGTTTCCGTAAAAAGAACACCTCAAATGCTGTGTTGTTCTGCAAAAAAGGGCTTGTCATGTCAATTGAGATAAATGTATAAAGAGTGATTGTCTAATGGGCCTATCTATAGAGGCCTAAGGAATTTCAAAGGGAATTTAACTTTGGTAACCTTAATATTCATATTGTATTTCACGTGAAATTTTAAGTCAAAATAAATTCATTATTATAAAAACAACGTGTATTACGTTAGATGTTAGAACGTTAAAATGTTGACAGAATCGAGGTATAAGAGAGAAAGAGGATAATATGATACTATATGTATATAATTATATTTACTTGAAATGTATTCGGAACAGAGTAAAAAAAAATATGACAAAAATCATAGAGAATAAAAAAAAATTGTTCTTTAATACTTACAAAAAAAAAAAAAAACTTCCACGCCATACCTTTATGGGGGGGGGGGCAAACAATTTTATATAATTTTTATTTATCGTCTACGTCTAGTACCTACTTTGATAGTAAATGGAGAAAAGAAACAAAGTAATAGGCAACAAGGCACATTTTAACATAAATAAAACTTATAACAACTTAAATTGACTTTTTCTTTTTTATACTGGTTTAAATTATCATCATTATAAAAAAAACATGATTCCAATTAAAAAATTTAAAGAAAAATCCTGACAAACGACACAATAGTGGTTACATTAAAAACACCGTAAAAAAAAATAAACCAAAAAAAAAAAAAAAATTAAAAATATTATGCTTGACATTATACATTTGAACGAGAACGCAAAGCGAAAATAAAATTAAAAATTTATTCAATTGGAATAAGAACCTAAATTTGGTTGACTTCTGAACTACATGCATAATACACCCACATAAAATTCCACCCTCTATGTTAATTAAAGCGTTCTTTATATTTATTTATTTTGTACTTAATTTGATCCTATTAAATGACAAACAGACTGAGAAATTAATTTTGGTAGAAATACTTTGAAAATACATTTAGGGAAAAATAAAAATTTAATAAAATTTTTTTTTTTTTTTTTGGCACAAAAACAAAGTAAAGTTTCCGGCATGATGGAAAAAGAGATGACAACAACATTTAGAAATAGGGTTCGTATAAAAAAAAAATTTCACTTTATAAATGGATGAAAGTGTCAAAGTAATAATAATAATAATAATAATTTTACAATATTTAAAAAAAATAAAAAAAAATCAAATCAAATCAGTTCATATTAAATAAATTAAAGTCCACTGAGAATATTTATAGCGTACAATCAATGGTTTCATTTAAAAAATTCATTGCACGAACTAAACCTTCTTCCAATTTCCCTTGAAACTTTTTTGTTTTTTTTTTTTTATTCCATTCCGTTTAGCGTTTTTTCCATTAATCAAAAACAGGGAAAATTTGTATATAAAAATGTAGGTACATAACATCGACCATACGTACATACATACGTATATACATAGGTATTATTATTTTTAAGTTGATGGTATTAATTTACATTTGAATGAATTACGTTTATATATAAAGACATACAATATACATATATAAGTATAGCAACTCAGATGACAAGGAACATTTTTAAATTAAAAATCAAAAGTAATTTCGTATTTGGATGACTTAGCTAAGAAACCAATGAGTATTTTTGCCGTATCATGACTTGAAGATGTACACAATTTTGTATGTATAAAATTTGAATTGCTGAAATATCATAATTTACGTTTCTATATTGAATTAATAATTGGAACGTATAAGAAACAAGGAAGAAAAAGAAATTATTTTATAAAGACACTTAAAGAGAAATTACCCTCAAATTTAAGTATCAACATCTCGCAATTTTAAGTTAACAGTGACACAATGACACAGAGATGTGTCGTTCGCGAATGATTCGTTCAATTTGATCGAATCAATGAGCTGATTGATTGAACCGGTTTACTGATTTTTTGACGACCCGTTCAGCTAATGTCAATCGTTAAAAGAAAAGAGGGAAAGAATGACTTGATTCATTCGGTTCACTTTCAATACTCTCTATCTCTATTGTACCAGATCGTATTTTCAAATGATTCAAATCAATTGATTCAAATTCGGTTCGTTCAAATTCTCTCTGTTGCTAAATTGAGTCAAAAGAGTCAAATGAACGAAATCATTTTTCTCAGTCATTTAAAACGATTAAACGAAATGACCGAATCAGTAAAAAGACCGATTTCGCCCATCACAGACACGATGAAGCAATATAAGTAGATCGTTATCTGAAAACTTATGCTT
Source organism: Platyura marginata (assembly GCA_026745375.1). Taxonomy (NCBI): domain Eukaryota; kingdom Metazoa; phylum Arthropoda; class Insecta; order Diptera; family Keroplatidae; genus Platyura; species Platyura marginata. Next base: position 26,781 of record JANSTT010005436.1, read on the forward strand.
CTATGGACTTCCGAAACTAGTACACTAGTGAGACTAATTTGGAAGCAACTGAGAGATGGTTGAGACAACAAATTCACAAACAAACAAACAAATTCACGTAGAACAAGAAGTGCTGAATAACTTCCACTCTAAATTAGAAAGATGCTCACAATCGATCTGTTTTCGAAATTTTAAGACGTTTGTGATAAATAAATCGCGTGTCAAGCGTTATTTGAAAACACCAGCTTCTAAATGGACTATAGGAACTACATAGTGCAAGTTTTACAGTGAAACTAATTATCAATTGGGATAACAATACGTAACAAATTCAGCTATAGAACAAAGAGTGCTGAATGACCACGATTCCGATATAGAAAGATGGTACAATCGATCCGTTTTCAAAATTGTAAGACGTTTGCGATGAATGAATAATCCCGTGTCATAGGTTATCGGAAAACACATGCTTGTATATTCCATATATATATTGGACTTCCGAAAATAGTACACGTTCTATAGTGAGACTAATTTGGAAGCGACTGAGAGATGGTTGGAACAACTACATGGAATAAATTCGGCTATAGAACAAGGAGTGCTGAAATACTTTGACTTCAAATTAAAATTCAAAATTATAAGACGTTTGCAATGAATAAATTCCGTCTACCAGCTTATACTAAACTAAATCAAAATATTTATCGCAGCACTTAATGCATCACTAATTTTTCAATATTTCTTAATTAGCTTGCTTCCACAAAATTCCATAAACCAAAACCAGGCTTCTTCATTGTAGATTCATATCACTTTAAATTATTCATAAATAATAAATTATAATTCGCATATTCGTCTGATGTTCTATTATTCTGTGCTTCTTTTTTTATTTTTATTTTTTATTAATTACTAAAGCTGCAGCTTTCCTTGGATATTATGAAGAAAATCTTTCTTATTTTACATTTTCAGTTAATTTCACCATTTATGATGTGTACAACTCTATATATCTGATGGCCTAGATCAAATATCCCGAATCAACCATTTTTTTTAAACGTCAATTTTTTATTCGATTCTTAAACTAAGAAAGAAAAAGGCTAAATTACATTTTACGGGCCCACCTCCGGGGGCAATAGTGGAGGAGGGTAGGAGAGACCCCCCGAGAAACTTTTGTTCTGGAGTAACCGTCGCAAAAATAAATTCTTTTTTCTGTGAGCAATCTATGGCCCCGCAAGAAAACTAAGTTTGAGCGGAGGAGCGCTATCCAATAACTCCAGAACAAAAATTGGTAAAGAGTCACCTTTAACTCCCCTCACCACTTTTTAAATATTTTGACATTTCCCCATAGAAACTTTAAAGGCCCCTAGGAAGAAGGGGAGAGGCGAGCGACGGTTACTCCAGAACAAAAGATATTCAGGTTGTGCGCCACACTCCCCCTCGTTAGAATTACGCGCAAAAAGTCAAAATTTGACATTTTCCCATACAAACTGTAAAGGCCCCTATGAAGAAGGGGATGGGCGAGCGACGGTTACTCCAAGACAAAAATTTTTCGGGGGCGTCTTCCCTATCCCCTCCCATTCCTCTAGAGGTGAGCCGGTAAACTTTAAAATCTCCACACACAAAAATTGTATCGAATATTTAAAATAAAAATTGTTTTGGTTGATTCGGGATATTGAATCTGGAGACCATCAATATAAATCTGAATGACAAGAAGACTATATTTTAATCAGCTCACATTTTGTAAATGTTTATACTTATAAGTATAGTATTAGATAGGTATGTATGTATATGTATGTATGTATGCGAAAATTTTCGATGGCAAAATATTACTATAGATGCATTTAGGTACGTACTGTGCATATGCACATCTACACAGTATACATATTTGTAGGTACATTTGAAAATCTGAAGCAAAAGCGTACAAGTAGGAGTACCAAGCTTCATTGAATTAATCATATTATTTGAAATCCTGTTGTTGAACGCTTACCTTTCCATGTTGATATTATGCATGAACAGAACAGCTTGTTTTGTATGTTTAGCTACTATACATACATAGAACGAGTATTATAATGTCTAGGTAAGGTTTCGTATCCATTTAGATTGATTAACTGAAGGCACATTGTATATGTAATAGATGGTTTTATGAAATGTAATATAATAAAATTAATAACTGATATGAATATTAAAGTTAGTGATTCAGTTATTTATAAAGTTTCTTCTGGACTATATATATGGAATACTATGGATAGTCTAGTCTTTATAACGAATAGTAATCTGAACAATATTAGGTGCGTTTTCGTGGGATTCGTAGACTGAGTTTGGCGTTAGTTGTACACCAACTATTTTGCTGGCGTATCATAAGACCGACAAAGGTTTATCGTTAGACTGATTTTGCTGGTTTTTTTGTTC